>CM053789.1:901484671-901542171 GCA_028749045.1 Cupressus sempervirens
CTAGAATGCTTCTAGAAATAGCTAGAAGGTGTCACCAACTAAGCATGGGTCTTTTCCAACCTTCTAGATGAGCCATAGGGTTGTAGACACCATGTGCTTAATTGATGCACTAACCTCCATGTTGTTGACATAAGAGAAATAGAAAAGTGTGTTAATTCTTATGCAAGCTTATAACTCCAATTCACTTTTTATATAATTTCTATTTAAATATTTATAAATTTCATTTTAATTTTTACAACTTTTATTATTATTATTTATTTATTACTTTATTATTATTTATAATTATTATTAATTTTAATTTCTAATTTTCTTTTATTTAATTCCTTTTTCCTCAATTAATTCTCAATTAATTAATTATAATCAAAATATCAAATAACATGATATTTTATATTAATTTTTTCAAATAATTTAATTTATTAATTAAATCCATTTATTAAGACTTAATTAATAGAAAATTCACCATAGACCTCCAAGATAAAATATGAAAACCCATCATAGAGAAATTCACACAAAATCAGTCTAAAGGGTTAAAAATCACGAATCATGTCATCCGACACATTTGGTGGGTAAAATATCCAGATACTTGTCCTACCTCACTAAGACAATTGGCTTAAGGGTTTGTGATTTGGACTTGAGAATTTATCTCCCTTCTCTTATCATTGAGATAGTATAATAGGGTACACTCATCCTGGCAATTCAGGGAAGTCGATACCCGGTACTTGCAACCTGTAGAAAAACCATGCATGTACATACAATATATATAATGCTAAGCTAAACAGACAATGGCAGGAAGTGGTGCATCGTGTAGATCCCGACTAAGCAGGTGACTACGACTCCCTTCCTTAACCACATCAAAAATGCCATACAATAGGAAAGCATGCACACCATACACATGCAAGTATGGGGTAAGTATCCATAATAAAACACATGAGATAATAAACCATCTAACTAATCATCAACAATAGCTGAAAACAATATAATGATCATCATGTATGCATGAAATGTAAAGTCTAAATGATCTCATCACATAACCTCTGAATCCATAACATAATGTCTGATAGTCTCAAAACAATACCACTAATCCATCAACATAAAACTAGTCCATCATAGTCTGATAATAATAGCAACAATATGTCCATAAAAGATGTGAACGAGGGTAGGCACTACATTTATTAAAAAACAACTTTCTAAAAAATTAGAAAAAAACACAAATATCCAAATTCAGAGGCCAAGATGAAATTTTAGGCTCCCGAAAAAATGTCGGCCACCTATCGAGAAGAAATCTATTGGCAATCCAAATAACTCCTCCTCACACAACTGCTTGTAAAATTTTAGCTAAAACCCACATCCGAGTCAAAAGTTATGACCCCCGAATGCTCTTGCATCACATTTTATGACATTACATTTTTAATTTATCAACATAATACTACCAAAAATTACAAACAATCGGCAAAAGTATTTTGAGGGGAGTAAGACTATCGACCTAAATATTTCTTGTGGTTTTAGAAAGAGGTAATTGTCTTAACATTACTAGTTGATGATGTAGACCCTTTTAGGATAATTATAGGTTTAAAATTAATTTAGTATTCATTTCTAAGATTAGTAAATTATACATTAGCTTAAACTTGTTCTCTCAAGCATTCATCTTGTTAGAGAGATAAGCTGCCCATCATGAAGTTGGCCATGCTTGAAGGTTTCAAGCAAAGGAACTACTTAACCACTAGATAATGTTGGAACTTGAGAAATGAAGGGCAACAAGATTAAATTGAAATACTTGACAAAACCTTGCAAGTGATGATGGACTAGATACAACTACCTTCAAGACAAGAATAAATGCAAGACATTCTATACAATTAATATGATGACATCTAAGATAACTAACATGAACAATATTAAATAATTGTGTGAGGTGAAAACTAAGTTATTTATGGTTAATGTAATTAGAATAAATATAATAAAATCTTAATTCATTCGAAAAAGTCTTGTATAGGACTACTTTTTCTTGTTCTCTCTGAAGTTCCTTGTGTAAACATGCATCACTAAGCATGTATATAATCAAATCGATAAGAGTTTTGTTCATTATGTGGATAACTCTTTTCTAATATGGTGTATATGAGAACTCATTCTTTCGACAACTTTTATCTAGCATGGTGTGTAAGGGGTCATCTCCCATCTATCACAAATGGCCTATAGATGTAGAAATCCATTTTAGCAATATTTCATCCCATTTGTTATGGCAAATAAAAGTTATTAAACAAAGGAGATGAAAGTTCCTTTGTAGATTTACAAAGAGATTATTTCTAAAAGAAACAATCATCAACTAAAGACAAAAATAAAAACTACCTAGGACAACTAAGATGACTATTGAAGAAACATTGCATTATTTTGATACCCTCCCTTAGTGGTTATCATTTTAAGTACCCTACATAGGTCAATTGGAAAATCTTTTGGTCATAATTACATAGAAGGTTCCCCCCTTCTAGTCACATATGCATATAGAAGGTTGCCCTTTCTCAAGATGCTTTGCAAAATGAGTTTATCGCTAAGACCCTCCCTAGTTCTACAAAACTTCTACAAATGACCAAGTTAACCAAAACCCATCCAACTTGATATTGGCCAAAGACATCAACATGAAACTAAAACCATGATTTTGAGAAAAAATTGCCAAACCTTTTGTAGTTAAGCACTACACTCAGAACAAACTACAAGATATCACAATTCACCGAGAAGTTTTGTAGATGGGTGCTATGACTCAAGACATACTACATAAAGGCACTCTCTTTGTGGAATTTTTGAGAAAGCCCTGAAAGTGAAGTTTACAAAGCATCATATTTTGAAAAATAAAATAAAATAACCTCTAGAAATGATTTTTGAGGATTAAAAAATAATAATGTGAATTTGATCAAAACTAGAACATGATGTTTGCGGTTATAATTGATCAAAGCCCAAGACACAAAAGTCAAGACAAATCATATTACAAAATATCTTTTTAACGAAAAATGGCAAAACCCTTAAAGAATTTTTTAAGGAGAAAAATCATTAAAACCCAAGCATAATTTTTTATGGATAAAAATTCTAAACCCTCACAAAAAAGTTAAGGGAAAATTTTATGAAAACTTATAAAAGCTGCTCACTAATTTGTTAAAGAAAAATTTTTAAAAGCCTATCATAATTTTTAAGTAAATAAATCAAGAAACCCACTCACTAGTAGTAAAACTTGAAAACATTTTGCATGGAAAAAAGTACATGCAATACGTGCAACTCACAAGAATCACATGCAAATTAAGAAATTTGTAAGCTTCTACTCAAATCAAGAAATCACGCAACCAAAAGCATAGACCAGGGTTGTGATTTTGAACTAAAAATCTTCAATTTAAGAAGATGTTTTTCATAAGAAACAATTAAAACTTTTCTAGAGTAAATTCTAGGACAAAAAGGCTATGAATTTTTTATTATATATTTGCCAAAATTGAAAGAAGCTCATTGAAATGTTGTGATACAATGTTATGATAAATCAAAGTTATTAAATAGAGGAGATGAAAGCTCCTTATAGATTTGCAAAGATATTGTTTTCTAAAAGAAACAATCATGAACTAAAGACAAAAATAGAAACTACCTAAGATGATGAAGATGACCATTAAAGAAACATTACATTATTTTAATACCATTAACACTTTAAAACATTTATCTTGTTTTTATGAAAATAACATAATACTAGATTGGAAAAAAATATAATGATATCTATTTTTTGAATAAAGTAACCTAATTTTTTATGTGATGAAAAGTATTTGAAAATTAAGAAAACACATAATTTAGTACTTCATAAAGTAGATTGTAAACTATAGTTTCATCTCCTCAACTAGAGATTAAATAGTAAACAAATACTACTCATTGATCCATGTTTCATGAGTTTCCTCCATTTTTAAATTCATTGATCCATGTTTCATGGCTACACTATTAGGATAGCCATATATGTATCAACTTCATGGCATTATGAGTTGAGACTACACAACGTTATTATCAAATTGAGGAAAAATGGATATTGAATACTTTTATTTTTTATTGGTAATAGATATCAAATACTTTTATTTTTTTATCAATAATAGATATCAAATACTTTTATTTTTGATCGATAATGGATATCAAATACTTTTATTTTTTATTAGAAATAGATATCAAATACTTTTATTTTTTATCGGTAATAGATATCAAATATTTAGTTGAGGTAAGCTTTTCCATTTCTAAACCTAAGATTTACAAGCAATTGTCTGTACAAATTGGAACTTGCATTCACTATAAAGGGATGCAAACATTTGTAAATGATTATCATTATGCAACAACCACTACCATTCAATAGAACCACCTTAGCAACCATAGTTAAAGAGATAGAGGGTGTTGATGTCACCTACAAGATCTTCACTACCATATACACTTAAAAGATTTTAATCAACAAAGTGTGCCATACCCCATAACCAAATTGAGAAGCCATGCTCTATACAAATTGGCATGGTTTCGAGACACAATTAACAATATCAACCATATTCAAACTACTACAACAAAAGAAAATTGTAAGCAAATGGAAGAAACAAGATGACAGTAAATTCCTTCTAATTAAGTGACTCAACCTCCCTACAACAACAAATGGTCTAACAAAGAATAAAATCCCAAATGTTCTCATTTGTTAAGTGGTGTTGGTGCAATGGGGTCATTGCTTTTGAAAAGGAGAGGAATGATCCAGAATATTTTACGAATAGTCCATATCAATATGAGGAAAATAAACCTTGTGTCAGGAGTTCTCAAGAGCTATCTAAAGAAGATGCCAAAAATAACAAAATTTACCAAAATTAGTATGGGGATGGCCCAAAGCCATTTAGGAGTGATCCATATTCTCAATATTTTCCACATCTTACTAATCAAGATTTTTGGAGGTACCTGAACTAGAATTTAGAGTTGAAAGTGTTATCGATTAACTAAAATGGTTGTTGAGGGCATGGTTCTAAAGAATTGAAACTAGACCTTCTGATATCTCCCCAATGGTGCAAATAGTTTTTATTTTTTACCACTAAATAGAAAGTTATGACCACACCAAGTTCGAGTCCCTAATTTTAATTTTTTTAACATTTGTAATTTTGTTTATTTTTTATTCACTAGAAACTCTTCAAATTGAAGTTTCTCATTATCCTGAGACCATTGAGATTTCAAATTTGTATTTAAAATTAATTTTGGAGTAATGAATAATAACTTTTGTTGCATACAACTCTTATATGAGCTCGTTGATTGTCTTTTTTTTTTTAAACAATGCATACAGGTTTCCACTTACCTAGTATTGTATTTGAAATTTCCATTTTAATTTAGACCATTAGGTCTCCTCAAATAGGAGATGTACAAACATGTTGAAATCATAATGAAACTACACAAGGGAATCATAAATGTTGATTTATGCTTTGACACATCATAGGGTATCTTAGGTTGGAGATAAGACTGGCAACACTTTCTAGATGGACTTTAGTCCCATGGTATTCTAATACTTTTTGAAGGTTTCATTTATTGCATCTCTTGTGCATTAGTTGTGTGAGATAGAGGTTTGTTGTAAGATTCTAATAGTTGTTGAGTTGCCTCTAGATCTCTAGTCGAGAATGCTCATGTTAGAAGCTTGCTATACAAGTATAGTGTAATTTTTTGTTGATTTCTAAATAATATATGTTACCCAAACATTTTATAGCTATATTTAGTTGTATTAATTAATTAGAGAGAGAGAGAGATTAGTTTTTAAAAAAATTTAAGCTGTCTCTCTCCCCGTACTTTTCTCTCTCCACGTACTAAAACTTTTAGAGAGAAGTACGGGGTTTGAGTTAGAGTTTCACTCCTCTTTTTCCTCTCTCTCCATGTACTTTTCTCTCTCCCCATACTCCAACCTTTAGAGAGAAGTACGGGGTTTGGTTTTGGGTTTGGGTTTTCACCCTCTTTCTTCCAACCTTTCTCTCTCCCCGTACTAGTCACATTCTCTCTCCTCGTACTCCAACTTTTTAACCTAATTCTAACCCGAACCTCCTAACCCAAACTTCAACTTGAAAGAAACTACCGGCTGGAAAGAAAGTTCACAAGATTGTTGTTAATAGGGATTAAACTCAAATCTGCAACACGTGGATGCAAAAGAGGGAATGAGAACATTGGAGCAGGTATATAATTATTAAAATATCCTTGAAGAGAATTTGCTTGATGCTGTGAACTACAGAGAAGGTGACATGCAGGTGACCCTCTTCACCAAGTGCAGGATAAAAAGGATTTTTAAAAAAGAAACAATAAAAGTGCACTTTATCCGTACTCGTGCACCATCTCATTCAATATATTGCCAACAAGCTATATTTCTTTCAAACGTCCACTTCTATCACTGGGTACCCAATTTATAGAAGTGTGTGAATGGCAGTAAAATTCCTTCAAAGATTACAGGGAGTGAAAGGGTTCCCTTGGTACTGCGGTGCAAACAAGTTTATTGACAATGTATGTTTCCTCATAATCATACAATGCCGATGCCAAATTTCTCTGCTACCAATCTCAATCCTACTAAATTATGCAGAGGAGATTTGTTGAAGGAGGCGCTGCACATTCCCTTTTCTATACCCATGCACCTCATTAACCCATCTACGTATCGACTGTTGCAAGCCTACAGTTCAAAGAAAGATCTCTTAGAGGCATGAAGGATGCAAGTAAAATGTTCAGTGATATGGCAGAACGAAAGGTGACCTCATGGAATATGTTAATTGCAGTTTACAGAAGAAATGGGTACCCACGATATGTTTGACCAAATTCTCACAAAGAAATACTATAATATGGAACGTGCTCGCTGCCAATGTTATATCTCTGCGTCAGGCTCAACATACACGTGAAAGCACATTTGAAATGCAAAATCAAAGACAATGAAAATGGGGTGTAGTGCCATATGTTTAATGTGCTGCTTAATTGGCTATCATTTAAACACTTTGAATTCGATTACCATGGGAGCATTGGTCACTTTAAAGATTTCTGAAATCTCTGAGCTATACAACAATTTGTGAGAAATCCAAATTATCTAGATCCTACCTTCCTTCTTCTAAAGTCATCCATGAATCTCACCGAAATCAAAGTGAAGCAAATACGAAAGGGAGTCATCTAAGTCTTATTGGATATACGTTGGAGAACCCTGCCAACTGTTTTACAAAATGCCAAGTCAAAGGTGTGCTCATATTGTTTGATGAAATGCCCCTGCTGCATCTAAAAGTCGGATTCTCAAAGTGAAGTGAAGATTTTGGTGAAGTTTTATAATTGAAGAAGATTTAACATCAAATTTGATATAAAGAAAGGTGGTTATTAACTCTACAATATTCCCAGGACAGCCCTTGACAGGTGATAATATGAGGTATAATTTTCAGGGTAAGGAACCTTCTGTAATACTAAAAAGCACACTCCCCGAAATATCTGACACAAAGATGGGGCATTTAGAAATTGCAGACTTTTGGAAGGTGATGAGCAAAGAAGATAAATCACCCATGGCATGTCGAACGCTGGAAAGTGGCCTAGCCCATGCAGGAGGACATCCGCTCGTAGTTCAATGTGTGGAATTGGTTTTAGAATGTATCAAGGCATATGATCAGAATTCGAGGGACATCAAGACTGTAGGAGGTAATATCGTAGCAAGGTTGGACCCCATATCCATATCCATCACTTTCAGATTGCCAGTAAGAGAGGAGTTCACAAAAATTTCTAAACAAGATTCCCAAGGTTATTTCCATTAGAATAAGAAAACATGTCTCAATGTTATTGCTAAAATTTGGCTCGATCAACCCAGGCGAGGACAATCGCAGTTGGCAAGAATGTTACGCAGGAATATCTTTAATGAAGACATTTCTGATATGATAGTTCTTCTCAATAGAGTGGTGGGAAATCAGACAGCTGAAGATTTTCAAGATTGGATGTTTTTGTATATTAATACCATCACCACTGGGAAACAATTTATAGATTGGGGAGAGATGATTAGTGATGCCCTCCATTACCAGTTGACAGGATTCAATGTAAATCAAGGATTTTACATGTCCTCATATCTAATGTACGCAATTGCAAGTATGAAGTCATGGCCTGGTCTAAATCCTTATGGGGAGTATAGCTTAACCACTTAAATCTATAACTATTACCCCCAGTTTCAATTAAAACAAAGCAATGCACACTTCCGCAGGGTGAATGATGCTTTTTCTATGCTCACTGCCAGGGAACTACAAGGAGACATAGGATTTCAAATTTCTCCTGAAGTGGCCAGTCTCATTAGTATTTATGGTAGCTTCTTCATACAATATCCTCGATTCACTTACATCCGCATCGGAGGTTTCCAAGATTGTCCTCTCATGTTGCCTCACTTCGTAGATGACAGGTTGGTACTTTCAAAAGTCTGTAGGCAAATTGGTTAAGTAAACAAAAAGTGTAGGAACAAAAGATCAATCCCTTTCCCAATTGGCATTGGATATTACAGTTGTTTGTCTTCTTCGAATGCTCAAAATATTGAGAGATCCATGGTGAACATAACTCTACACTCTTTCTACAGTCGCTTTCCATTTGATGCTAGCGGGTATGTTAAAAATAACTTGGCACTTGGACCTGGCTATCTTCATTTCCCCACATTGGAAGATTATTGGGTGAATTGTGAGAATGATTTTGAAGTTAGAAAAAGGGACTGGATGAGATTTACCATACAACAAATCATTGATTACAAAATGGGATGGGATGTGACAGGCATAACGGAGGACGGGTCAGACTTGATTGATCCTTACTTCTTTGAGCGGATACAATTACTAGAATTGCCATTTATCAATTGGTCGTTGCCAGAACTGAAAGACCTCAAGGAAAGGACTTTCTTTTTGATTCAACAGACTGAGACTTGGTTAAAGAATAAAGTCAAAGAAGCCACTACTACTAAGTCAACAGGAAGAAGTAGTGTAAATAATAATAATATTTCTCAAGAAGGAACATCAGTTCTAGCCATTCCATCTTCTATTCCTACATCCTTAGGCTCTTTGCATAGCACACAAGGGGGAGATGATGATGAAGATCCAAATAAACAAGTTAACCTAGTTTCAGCATGTGAACTCAATGTGATCACCAAGAAGAAGAGATCAAAACCCAAGGAGAAGACCTTAAAGACAATTCAAGAAATGATTGATGAAGCTCCTCAGATGAATGATTTACCCTCCTTTGTAGATGAGATGGTTCAATCCATAGCATCTCCTGCATGCTCATTGTCTCCTGAAAGCACAGAAGCAATCCAAGAGGAGCCAGATGTAGAAAATGTGCATAACTTGAACTTATCATCTACAGTCTTATAGGTTCCTTCACTAATCACCCCATCTACTAGTATTTCAACATCTTGGTTACAACAAAGTTTAGAGAGAAAGAAGAAAAGGATGATTCAATTGGAGGTGCCCAATCTAGATGTTGTAGCTGACTTAATGCACAGAAGTACAAAGATAAAGAAGACTAAAATGGATTCCAGACTAGTAGTGAACCCTACTTTAGGTAATTTATCTGTTGAAATTGCACAACCAGTCATAAAGAAGGACATAAATGAGACAAATGAATCTGATTTTAGCATCACTAAAGTGGATCTAGGCCAGACTACCCGTGAAGGGAAAGAACACAATTTTCAAGTGTCAGCTACTGTCCTAATAGAACAATCAAGGAGAGATAAGCAAGTTAAGAATCAACTCAAGTGTCAAGTCTGAGCTCTTTCTTCATGCATCAAATTGATGGTTGGTGACTCCTTTCTAGATCCTAGTTCATCCATAGAAAGTATAGAAGATCCAAAGAAGATGTTTGATGAAGAAACCATTCAAAACATAGGAGAATGTCAAAAGTATGGTAAGATGGTGAAAGCATGGGTACAAAGCATGAAAGAATAGGCATCAAGCTTATTTCAAGATGTTCAAGGTACATTTACCAAAGCAAATCATATACAACAAAGCATTCAAAAAGAACTGGCAACTCTCAAGGAACAACAAACATTTTGGAGAGAAATTGATGCCAATTTAGTAGAGATTAAAGGCATGGACATAAATATAGTCAAGTCACTAAAGTTAATCAACACTGGAGAAGAAGAGAAAATTGATATATGGCTGGAAAACATCCGATGGAAGAATGATAGTATGAATGAACTAATGAGTGAAGGAGAACAATTATTAAACTCATGCAAGTTACTGAAAAAGAAGGCCTTGGGGGAAATACCAATTATCGTAGAAGGTATTCCTATTAGTGAACATACTCAAAATCCAGACATATCTTCCATCTTGAAATGCATAGAAACAAAAATCAACACCGAACTTGGCAGTAAACAAAGTTCAGATGCTAGTGTTATGATGAGATTGAGCAGTCTCTCACTAGCATTGAACTCCTATGCTCAAAACTTGTCAGGTTGTGTCACAGAATTGGATGAAATTAGAAAGAGACATGAGTTGTGTAAGCTGAAGATGCAGAGTTTAATCATCATTAAGAACAAAACTTTGGCTCAAGTCATCAAATCATTCAGAGTGTACAAGGCAAACTTAACTCAATTGCTGGTAGCACCTACAGATCAAGGAACGAGTTCAAAGAATTAAAAGTTAGAAGTATTTCCGTCTAAAGTTGTCTTAGAATTTTTATTGATGTATTTTGTAAAAAGGTCAACTTTAGAATTAACTCTAGTTTTCATTTTTCTAACTATAGTTAAGCTTCGAGGGTTAGAGTTGGTTATAAATCATCTTCAAGTAGTCCAAACTCTAACTTTTTGGGTAGTTACGAACCCGAAAAGTTGGTTATTCTAGATTGGTTATAAATTCCTAGAAATCAATGTAATAAGGAACTTTTTGGACTTGGATACAGGGGAACACTTATGCTCTAATCATAAAGCAATTTTTGGAAAGTGTGTACAATTGTTGTTTTTGTGTAATCAGTTATTTCTTTCTTTCTTGGTGCAAGAAATAAAAGGAAGTACATTTAACGTTCTCTCTCCAAGGAATCTGGATTGTTAAAGTGTTGATTCATCTATGATTACTTTCATGGTATGATGTGAGTATTTGTGGATGGTTGAATTAGCATTGTGTTGGTGAAAGTTCTCAAGCGTAGTCCTTGATAGCTCTCATTAATAGTTTACATCATTTTTATGGAAATGTTGAAGGCGTGTGGTGCATTCGTTGTCAATGGTTTTCCTTCTTATTTTCTAAGTTCTTCTTATCTTTATTGAAAAATCTAAAATTTCATCTTACGAGGGAGCTGCCCCTCTAAACGCAGAGGAAGGCCAGATATCAAGGGCCTATCCAACTGTTGTGAACGATTTGCCACATACACTCCATTGGGAAAATTTCTACAGTGGCAAATCTGTTTACCAACAATATATTAGGTGGTTTTGGAGTGGAGATTTTCTTCTAAAATGATTTTCTCAATGTAAATCATTGTGTTGTGATATTCATGTTATTTATGTTTATTTCTGTAAAGTTTGAATAATTATTGTAAAGATGTGAGAAATTTTTTGCCCAACCCTCATTTGAAAATTAATGTGGAAATTTTTACCGCTACCTTAATTTCCTTACAAGTATAAGAGCTTCATCACCATCAACTTTATTCATGGGTTGCCAAATTTTTTGAATAATCCAAATATGAGTGGGTGCTTGTGTAGAATATATTTTGTAACTTGGATGATTTTTAATATAAAAAATATTTCAAGCAAATAGAGACAAATATTTTTTTGTAAATGATTTTGAAATGTGGAAAAAAAAGGCAGAGGATCTACTAATAGATCAATATTTTTGAGATATTGATGAGAATT
Source organism: Cupressus sempervirens (assembly GCA_028749045.1). Lineage (NCBI taxonomy): Eukaryota > Viridiplantae > Streptophyta > Pinopsida > Cupressales > Cupressaceae > Cupressus > Cupressus sempervirens. Next base: position 901,496,493 of record CM053789.1, read on the forward strand.
TTATGAGACCTACATATCAATTTGAGGCTACTAAATGTGATGTTGTGGATTATAAATCCAATGTTCTTATCAAATTGCGTCATGAGCCCAAATTAAAAGGATATATGAATATTCAAATAACATATTATATAATGATAATAATTAAGAATAGTAATACTATAATCTATTATATAATAGCGATATATTTGACAATATAAAAATAAAACAATATATAAGATTATAGCATAATTGTAATGTAAAATATTATATTATAATTATAATATTAATGAGTTAAATAAATTAAATAACAAATAAATATTTTGATTATAAATAATATATAAAGAAAATATACTACGTAACAGTATTAAGGATAATGATATTAATAATATTATTATTTAATATATGATATGTTATAATGTTGTTATTAATATAATTACAAATTGTCATGACCCCACCAAAAAGAAATCCTAAAAATTATAACTAAATAAAATCATATAATAATTATTATTATATGAATAAAATATATATATCAATTATTCACACAAAAAACATTATTGACAAATTATATAGATAAATATCTATTCTACTTAATTATTTATATTTAATAATATAAAATTATATTACTCATAATAATAATTATAAACATTATTCTTAAAGTACATCTTGTATAAATATATAAATCTTATACACCTTATATATATCTATTATTATGCCCAACTGATTGCATTAGGGTACACTATACATTTAACCAAACATATTACATAAACTATGAAATCAATGTCCATATACTATATATTTAACCAAATGTGTATAAGGGTGACATCACCGCTCATGCAAGGAACGGTCATGTCTCATCGTGTACATATATAAGGAATCACACATATAAAGGGGAGCATGGGAATCAAATGGACAATATATACATGGAGGAATAAAAGACCAATCACAGAGACCGTAGTTTATTGAAGGAAAGCATATTAATAGCGGGTCAGGCTCCAGACAGTATAAACATAAGGTTGTCACAGTCGAGTTCCACGTGGAATGGAACGGGAGGATGTCATGGAGCATCTGCAGACGCTTAAGCCACAATAAGCACATCGTCTCAGCGACATGGAAGATTTATTATTCTTTATATATTTATATACCCTATTTCAAAGTGGTCATATCAGGCACCCAACAATTAGGTACATACAACAGTACATCACATTCGAACAACAATAAGAAACTAGCAAGGAGATAAGGCATCAAGAAAGAAATAGACAATCAAAACATACACTCCATATATCACACGAAGACTGAAGGTGAAAAAATTAAAAGTTGTAATATATTGTGAAGGAAGTTCGGTGGACACTTGATGACAGTCTTGTGATCAATTCAAAGAAGATATTATATCAGGAAAAATATGACAAAAGGATACAAACTAGCTTTTATATATATATATATATATATATATATATATATATATATATATATATATATATATATATATATATATATATATATATATATATATATATATATATATATATATTACGCCGAGAGTAATCGTTCTCGAGGCGCCTATTTTTATTTAATCCCAAGGTTATTTTATAATTGGGATTTATGAAAAAAAATAGGCGCCTCGAGAACGATTACTCTCGGCGTAATATATATATATATATAGGTATATATAAGCTAGTAGTAGTCATGGCGCAACAGATAAATTATTTTTTAATTTTTCTTTTTTTGATCTGGTTAGTATTGATTTATTTTTTTCTTTTTAAATTTAGTTGTATAAACTTACTATAAAATTGTAGTCATATAAACTTAGTATAAAATCATTCTTCAACATTTTTTTTTAAAATTCTATATATATTGTTTATTTGCATCACTTTGATTCAATCTTATTTTAAGGATATTATTAGGTAAATTGTTATATTTAAGAGTAGAGTTATGGTTATGGTTAGGGTTAGAAATAGGGTTAGGGTTAGCATTAAGATTTAAATTAGGGTTAGGTTTACAATTAGAGCTAGAGTTAGGGTCAGGATTAGAGTTACAATTAGAGTTAGAGTTATGGTTAGGGCTAGGGCAAGGGCTATTTTAGGATTATGACTATTTTTAGGGTTAGAGTTAGGGTTAGGTTTAGAATTAGAGTTTTGAATCAGGGTTAAGGTTAGAGTTAGGGTTAAGGTTTTAATGAAGACTAAAGTAAAGGTTAGGGTTAGCATTAATATTTAAATTAGGGTTAGGGTTAGGATTATAGTTAGAGTTGTGGTTAGGGTTATTTTAGGATTATGACTATTGTTAGGGTTAGAGTTAGGGTTAGGTTTAGAATTAGAGTTTTGAATTAGGGTTAAGGTTAGAGTTAGGGTTAGGATTTTTGTCAAGATTAAAGTAAGCGTTAAGGTTAAAGTTAGAGTTTTGAGTTAGGGTTAAGGTTAGAGTTAGAGTTTTGAGTTAGGGTTAAGATTAGAGTTAGGGTTTTAGTGAAGATTAAACAAAGGGATACGGTTAGGATTAGAGTCTAATTATGGTAGAGTAAGATTTATAGTTAGAATTAGAGTTAGGGGTATGATTGGGTTAAGGATTAGGGTCAGTGTTAGTGTTAGGGTTGGAATTAGAGTTAGGGTCAAGGTTGGAGATAGGTGTATAGAAAGGGTTAGGGTTAGAGTTAGCTTTAGGGTTAAAATAATTTTTAGGGGTAGAGTTAAAGTCCAATTATGGTAGAGTTAGATTTAGGACCACAATTAGAGGTAGAGGTAGGCTTATAGTTAGGGTTAGGGTTAGGGTTGGAGTTACAAAGACATTTGATATTATGATTAGGGTTAAAATAATTGCTAGGGTTAGAGTTAAAGTCCAATTATGGTAGAGTTAGATTTAGGGCTACAATTAGAGGTAGGGGGAGGGTTACAGTCAGGGTTAGGGTTAGGGTTAGAGTTTCAAAAAGATTAAATATTATGATTAGGGTTAATGTTAGAGTTAGGGTTAACATTAGAGTTTTGAGTCAACTTTAAGGATAGATTTAGGGTTAGGGCTAGGGCTAATATTAAAGTACAATTATGGTAGAGTTAGATTCGCGGTTAGAGTTTGGGGTACGGTAGGGTTTCGGTTATGGTTATGATTATGGTTGGAGTTAGAGAAAAGGGTAGAGAAAGGATTAGATTTAGGGTTATGGTTAGTGTTAGTTTTACATATTGAGTTAGGGATATGTATAGAGTTACATCAGGGTTAAGGTTAAGATACGAGTTTGAGTCAAGGTTAAGTTTAGAATTAAGGTTAGGGTTAGGGTTAGGGTTATATTATAATTATGGTAGAGTTATATTTAGAGTTAGAGTTAGGGGTAAGGGTAGGGTTAGTGTTAGTGTTAGGATTAGAGTTAGGGTTAAGGTTAGGGTTAGGATTGGGGTTAGGGTTAGGGTTAGGGTTAGAGATAGGGTCAAGGTTAAGTTTAGCATTACAATTAGGGTTAGAGATAAGGGTACATAAAAGGTTAGGGTAGGGGTTAGGGTTAGGATTAGGTTTATGGTTAGAATCTGAGTTAGGGTTATAGTTTGAGTTAGGGGTAGACAAAGCATTAGAATTATGGTTAGGATTAGAGTTAGGGGAGAAGTAGGACCACGGTCAAAGTTACGGTTATTGTTATGTTTAGAATGACATTTAGGAGGGTAGCTCGTTCTCCTTACACATGCCTATTAGCATAATAGAACAATATAAGGATTAAAATGTTCCTTATGTAGTTTTATAACTTTATTAGTTACATTTATAAATATACAATTAATTAATGTTAATTATGCTTAGCATGAATAGTGTACAATGAAGGAGTACTAAACATTATTGAGGTAATGATTACACTTAAAATGAGTATAAAATGAATATTATGCTTTAGAGTGGGTTAATAGTTAGAAATAACACATCAATTTTATACATAATTTAATGATCAACATATTAATGATATATCTCATGTAAAATCTTTAATAATACAAAAACAAAGGTCAAAAAAAAGCATTTCAAATATTTGGAAGTATAGTTGAGAAGAATTTGAGATAAAAAGTTAAATCATTTATTTATTATTTCGATACATAAATGGAAGGAGAATAATATCTCCTAGTACAATTATCTGGATAAAGTAATAAGTGAAGATTTGAAAAATGTGAAATCATCATATGGACCATGTGTATAGCTCTCCATAATGATGTAAGTACATTATATATTCTTCAGATATTAAAATTGTATTACGACCTTTGTTTGTAATATGATCATCATATACCTCTTTCATCATGGATGGAAACGCATCTAATTTTGTAAATGTGTTGCGTACATATTTGGCAACATCTTCCATCTCCATTATCTCTATCTCTTGTACATGATCACTAGATAAAGCTGCATTCTGAAGTGCTTCTACCATAGTTGTACAACACTGTTTAATTATGCGTGCACACTTCTGAAACTCTGTCTCAAAAAAATGATTTGACTGTACAGAAGAAGTTGGGCTAGTGTCAACAATGCGTGATTGTGTATTAGAGGCTTCCATGCCTGAAAAAATGATAGAAAACAATTTAGATAGCATCATCACGAATAAAAAAAGAAGAACAAATGTATACTTAATGAGAGGTATATAAATTTTAAATGAATAATGGTTTTGAAAAAATAGAACAGGTCACTTAGTACAATCAAGTATGGAGAAAATGAATATAAAAACCAAATTGTACTAAAATTTGTAATGAAACTTTGAGTATTGAAACATGGTAATATTATGACCATTCATGGATACTGAAGAATAGACAAATATAGATTTGAAATATCGAGTAGCAATGTATTGGTTGAAAGTCATGAAGCAAAAACATTATGATTTATTTCAATTGGACAATGTCTTTATGATTAGAATTAATATTATAACCTTAATTTGAGGACCCAAGTGATGATCATAGTTAAATTTACAAATTAGAGAATTAGTAAAATGAAATATCAGCCTAATGGAACTTGCAGCCATTAAAATGTACAAATAATAAGGTTTTCATGTCAGATTGAGCATATCCAATTATAGCTTTCATTAACTGTGGAATATGGAGTATCAATGTGCATAATAAGAATAACAGCATAATAGTTGATGATGATGATCACATAATGTAGTAGAACAAATAAATCTTTATTATTAAATAATATGTCTAAAAGCATCAATGATTTTCAAGATTTCTCAGTCTACATTCTTCTGCTTTTCTCTTTGAAAGTTGTTTCCCACTTTTCATTTTCTCATAGCGGTCATATGTAAAAGGTGGCATTATCCTCAAACCTTCGAGTGACTTAACACGACATATGGCCACAAATGTCAATCCTACTCTTTCTCTTGGACCTATGTCAATTGTGGCTTTTGAAAGAGTGAGCCCTTGAGATTTGTGAATAGTCAACGCCCATGCCAACCTTAGTGGTAGTTGGAAGGTCCTACCCCTCTGCAGTGGTGCTATTGGTATTATGTTTGGATGGTGATCATCAAATGGTACTCCAGAGTAATTATCAAATTGAACTGTAACATATGCTGGTGGCTCAGGTGGAGCAGTTCGTGGTTTGTAGACAATATTTCTAATATATCCCAATGATCCATTCACAAGACCAGCTTCTATCCATAGATTTGTAGTCAACATTACTCTTGCATTGTTACTAATCAATAACTCAATATCAAGTTCTTCGCTTGATAATTCTTCATTTCGATTACCATTGCTTGACTTGGTTGCAAGGCTACGTGCAACTGGATGTCTTAAAGAATACAACATCCTCATGTTATGGTTATGAACATTGTCATTTGTAGAGAATAAATGCACTGCCTTATCAAAATCATCATTGCTTACAACATCTAACCTTATAGGTGTTTGTGTCATAAGCAAGTTCCAGTCATCTATTTGTGGATTTGCATCTCTGACATTTGTGAGAAGCTGACGAAATCTTTGTTGTTGGATATTTTCTCCATCTTGCCTAAATACTTTATCTAGTGTAACCACTATCTTGAATTCCTGCCATAATAACTTTGCCCGCCTATTGCTATCATATGTTGGTTTATCATTAACAGGAGGTAATTGCCCCAAATCACCAACTAAAATAATAGATACACCTAAAAGATAGTTGCAAAATTTTTAGTTATGCACATAAAGTGAAATCAAAAGGTATACATTCTATATGGCTAATCTTAATAAGAATCAGAAGACATTAATAACACCATGTTATGATTAATTATAATCTAAATGTAAAGTACAAAACTATTTTAAGAAAAATAGTAATCTAATTCAGAATATTAATATACTAATCTTAATAAAAAACTACTATAAATCAAACTACTTTTGCAAATGAAAATAGTAATCATTAAATTTATAATCACTTTTTTTAAAAATAAAATATATTGATATGGCGGCATTGCCATCCATATGAAATATTATGGAAAATAAATACAAGATTAATCTAAAAAATACATTGAAAAATATGAAAAACAATAATGCATGAAACATGCAAATGTAATTTTGTATAGAACAATGTAAAAATTAAGAAATGTCATATAACAAATAAATTACAACTAAATGTAAATAGTGTAACTACTATTCTAAATGGAGATAATAATCAAAATGCAAAATAAAACTTAATAGGGAAAAAAAATTTAACAAAAAGCTTACTTTGCTTTTTGGATCTCCTTGTTGATCTTCAAATGTAAAATGCTTTTCTAAATGATGCATCTCCCTTTCTTCTTCCCAAAAACGTTTGCTCTACCTCTCAAGAGCAATGAAAGCTTTACTCAAACCCTGTCTTCTGCAAATATGTTTTTCTACGAATGAAGAGCAAAAATGAGAGGATATGAGTGTTTTATAATCAGAGAAAAAACTCTTCATCTCCCACGAAAAAACTATTCAATTTCCACTAAAGGAACTCTTCAAATTCCACATCTCCACTCCTCCACTCCTTTACAAAATTCAAATTAATTACTAAAAAATGCCAATAAGACAATATTACACAACGAAATTTTAAAAAAAAGTGTGTCTACATGTCGTTATCTGTTTTTTTCAAAAAAAAAAATTTTTAAAAAAATACATTAACCCGCCACGTTATCTATTTCGTTGAAAAAAAAATATTAAAAAATAAAATAAAATGGGGTGACAGGCCATCACCCCCGCCACCCCATGTGGCGTTGTTTTATGTGGTTGCAAGACTGCCTGTCAGCAGCAGTTACTGCCACCTCTGACATGCATGTTAGGGGCGGCAGTAACTGCCGCTGACAGGCGGTCTTGCTACCTTATTCCGCAACCCACAGCTGGCATTTTCTTTTTTATTGACATTGTAACTGCTGTGTTGTGGCTGTATAGAACGCCTCTCGGCGTAATAAAGGTAAATTCACACAAAAATGATTGACTCCTAGAAAGGGTTCGTTAAAAATTGTGTCTAACAAACTTAGTATTATCAATGTCCATGAAGAGATCTATGCAAGTAAACTATAAAAGAAGCTTGGTGAGATGTATCAAGGAAGACGTTTAGTCAATAAGATTTTCATAAAGAAGAAACTATATTTCTTGAGAATGGAGGAGGATGAACAAATTATGGACCACCTAGAAGCATTCAATAAGTGAGTGGCTCAGTTAGCATTAGTTGATTTCAAAATAGATGAGTAGGGAAACATTGTATCTTTGTATGTTTTACACTTGATTTGTGAGGTTCTCTTGTTTTTTACTAACAGAAAGCATGATTTGAAGGGATCTTTGATCCCAATATAGAGCAAGTTTTAAATAAGGGGACCTGAAACCCACTCCGTGAGATATGTAATAATATTCCCAAAGAGAAACAAGACAAGGACAAAACATGACATAGATAAAGATAAGGGAGTCAAACAATAACCTTCTCCCACAAAAACATAACTCACAATCAAGGAACAATGTGAAAATTAATTAGTTGACTACCCAACAAAGAAAAAAATACCAAAAGTTAAGATTTCCCCTTTGATCCCTTCTTGTGGGATTTAAGGGTCATGGAAAAAGGAGGACTTCTTCAAGTGTTTTCCCTTGATAGTGATCCATCCTTCCTCAACCTTAACAACCATAGCTTGCCAAGCCAACAAGCCCACATAACTATCAAAACCAGGAGTGGTAGGAATAATGGGCTCTACAAAGGCAAGGACAAATGAATAACTAGCACAAGTAAAAGAAACACCACCTCCAACAATGACAAGGAAAATTATTTCCTTTGGTACATGAGGAGAAGTAGAGACATCAACAACAACCGAATTTACAAAGTTACTTTTAGTTGGATCAATAGTCATGCCTTCAATTTCAATATTAGAAGGAACAACAACAACATTTGTAGAGGAAGAACCCTTGCTAGGATTAGGGGGAAATGCACCATCCAAGGCCAACTTTGGTTCATTAGAAGGAAGTTGAATGAGGAGAGCCCTTAAGACTATATAGTGATGTATAGAGGCACTCATCCACCATGAGGAAGACTTTTTTGTTTTGACTTTTTGTACCTCACATTTAGTCACAACATGTTCATTCTTGAAGCACCTTCTGCATCTGAAAAAGATTCCCTCATAATCCAAAGTCTAGATCCAAGAACCCTAGGAAGAGTTGAGCTTAATCTCTACAGGGAGTTCCTTAGAAGCATCAATGTCAACTAAGCTACAAGCAAAGGTGGAGTGGAGAATATCAAAGGACTCCTTATCAACCATAAGAAACTCTACATCTATTATGCATCAATAGTAATTCTGTTATTGTGAGGAGTACTCTCAAATTCTCTTATTATGCATTAAATAATACTTTTTTTAGTTTGAAGATTGAAGGATTCCTTTAAGATTTTCTTGTTATGCATCAATAATACTTATATTATTTTGAATATTGAAGGTATGGTGGGTTCATTTCTTTTTGTCGATATGAGGAGGAAGGTATCCATTAGTGCAAAGAAGAGCCTAATTTTTAGTGGAATTCCTAAGGAAAATAGCAAGAAGAACAAGAAGTGTAATAAATCAAATCTAGAGGGAGATTTGAATCTCCTGGAAACTAGAAAATTATTTTCTATAATTGTAGTATCCTTAGAAACATTCGTAAGGACTACAAAGAAGAAAAGAAGAAACTTAATCTTGATTTTGAGTCCAACAAGTCGAAGATGGTGATGCATTTATTTCAACTTTGGATACTCATGCATGTAGTGGGTGTTGATGTTGTGGAGACTTCTCTGGTAGTCGCCACAACATCAAAATTGTCAACATTGTAAAACCCTAAAATGGTCGATTTTAGTGGTTTCCCTAAAATGTTGTTATAAGCAGCCGAGATGCATAATGCATTGTAATGTTGGTGTACATTTTTGTTGGATAATAGAAAGGTTGAAGGCTATGTAGGTGGATGTAGCCCAGGTTTTGGGGTGAACCACGTGCGTTAAATCTATGTGTTATCTGTGTTCATTTGGTACTCCTATTTTGTTTCTGCATATTACTCTTATATTGTTCTAGGTCTGTCAAACCATAACAAATTGAGTCAAGTGTATCTTTTTGTATGACCTATAATAGAGAATGATTTTTTTATTACAAATAATTTGGTAGAGGTAAGGTGTACTTGGGTAATAGTGCTCTTTTAAATATTGTGTGTACTATTAAAGTTGGAATCAAGCTTGATAGTGGAATAAGAAGGACATTGTGTACTCTGAAACTCTCTTGTTATTCTAGTACTTCTATTATTTTGAAGATTGAAGGTGTGGTGGGTTCATTTCTTCTTTAAGATATGGGGAGGAAAGTATCCATTAGTGCCAAGGGGAACATAATTGTTTGTGGAAGGCCTGAGGAAATATTCAAGAAGAGTGAGACGTGTAATAAATCCAAATCTAGATTGAGATCTAAATCTCTTGTAAACTACAAAGTTATTTGCTAGAATTTCAGTAGCCTTGGACACATTTGTAAGGACTACAAAGAAAAGAAGAAATTTCATTTTGATTTCAATTCCAACAAGGAAGATGGTGATGCATTTATTTTAGCTTTGGCTACTCATGCATGTGATCATAATGGTTAATTAAGTTGAGTGTATCTTTTCGTATGACCTCTAATAAAAAATGTTTTTTTTATTACAAAGAATTTGGTAGAGGTAAGGTGTTGTTTGGTGATAATTCTCTTTTAAATATTGTTGGTCCTACTAAAGTTAGAATCAAGTTTAATGGTAGAATAAGAAGGATATAGTGTGTTGCATCTCTCTAGACAATTTTTTTAATTATCTGTGAGTTGCGTATAAATTCAAGTATGCGGGTAGTATTTTCTTATGGAATATACAAAATCATGAGAGGTGTTATGGTGATTTTTAGAGGTGTTAGAATTAGAAAATTGTATAAGTTGGATACAAACATTGCTAAGTGTTATAGTACTTCTATGAAGACCACATTTGTGGATACTTAGTCAGAAAAGGTAAGTGTTTCACCATTATCAATGGTCATGGATTTTGTGTACCTAAAGATGTTTTTTTTTTCTTTTGAATCAAAGTTACTTGCATAAAAGACTATGTTATGGTACCAAGTCTAAGGACCTTGAAAAATAAAAATCTTGTTGAAGGTTTGAATGATTGTAATTTAGATTTAGATTTTACTGAGAATTGCATTTATGAAAAACAAAACAATGTTTCTCACTCGAGGTCTCATAAAGTTTGATCTTATTCATATGGTGTTTTTGATCTTATTCATGCTTATGTATTTAATTTTGTAGATTTTCCTTCCAATGGAAAATCCACATGTAATGTTTCATTTATTGATGGTTAAATATTTTTTTAAAGAGTAAATATGATGTCTTCAATCTATTTAATTTTTTTGAAGCAATCGTTGAAGCTAAGATTGGAAGAAGAAAAATATTTTGAGGAAAAATAATGGTAGTGAATTTTGCTCTAATAGTTTCAAAAGATTTTTTAAAGTCATGGCCTTCATAGACAGATGACAACTTCGTGTTCTCCACAACTAACTAGAGTTGCAGTAAGAATATACAAGACATTGATGAAGAAGGCTAGGAGTAGGATACATGTTGGTCACCTAGAACAATAGTTTTGGGTTGAAGGTGTTGCCATTGGCAGCTACCTGATTAACAATCTACATGATATATTGTAAAGTTTTTGAGTATGAGACATATGCATATGTTCAAAAGTAGAAGTAAACAAAGATGGAGAACAAGACTTCGAAATGTATCTTTATTGAATAAAATTATGATGTGTAAGGAGACCTTGTTTCACATAAGGTGACACATAGTAGAAGTGTTATTTTAGAGAAACTAATACTCATGTTACATTGCAGCCTAAATAAATAAAAAGAGTTATTTTAGATAAACTAGTGCTCTTGTTACATTCCAACCTAAACAAATAAAAAAGGAACATGTGACTCAACTAATTTTTCACACTTGGAATAGTTAAATAAAGGCCCCTAGATGGAGATGAAGTTGAGGATAGACCACAAAGCTCTTAACCTTTAGAGTAGGAAGAAGAACCTCCAACATGACTTGCTTGAAAGTCCACAAGGCATACTTAACTACCTCAAAGCTATTCACTTGATGATTGAAGAGATAATTTTTCTTTGAATATTAGTGTGGATGAATTTAGATTTGTATAAAATGTATTAGGTATGAATGATGCAAAATATAGAAAAAAAAATTATGGATGAAGTAATGATAGTTTTGAAAAAGATCAATACATGGGATATGGTACCATTGCCTAAAGGACAAAACTTATTTTTTTGCAAATGAATGGTTGGCTATGTTAGGCTACTCTTAGGTTGAGGGTGTTGAGTATGGTGAGATATTATCTCTTCTTGTAGAACTATCTATAATATTTTTGCTTTGTATTGTTGCTACTTATGATTTAGAACTTGTGTAAATGGATGTGAAAATTGTTTCCGTTCATGGTAATATCAAGAAGGATATTTGAATGGCATAGAAAACATTAGACATAAACGTGTTAAGTGTGAGATTTGAGATTCCAAATCAGATATATTCTTTTATTGTAAATTTGATGGTGGTCATTTATTACATGCATTGCATTATATGTTGATGATATGTTATGCATTGGTGAAGGGAAAGATATAATTCTAGAACTTAAGTCTTATCTTATTGCTAAATTTCAAATGAAAGATCTTGGTGCAATGAAACATATTCTTGGGATGGAAATTAGAAGAAATAGAATGAACAAAAATATATAGATAGGATAGGGTATGTGAACTCAACTTTCAAAGGCTTGACATATTTAATTCTAGGCTATATGTGTTCCTTTTATGGTTAGAATAGAGTTGTCTGCCTCAAATTGTCATATATACCCATTGAAGATAGAGGAAACAAGTAGTATACATTACCTACAAAGTGCAATTAGACGTTTAATGTACATTATGGTCTTTATTAAAGATGACCTTTCCCAAGAAACCAAGAAATAGAGTTCATTCCAAAAATATTTCTAATCCTAGTAAAGTTCATTTTGATGTAGTTAAAAGTCTTCAAATATTCAAGGGGTGTCTCAATTTTTCTTGTTTAATCATGGTAACTAGATAAGAGACAAGATTTCCCTTGATAATCATGACTATGCGGATACATAGGTGTGGGGGGATGGGGATTGATATTGATAGTAGATTATCCACCAATGCTTACGTGTTTATTGTATTTGGTGGTGTAATCAGTTAGAGGAGCAAGCTATAGGTTGTGGTTGCTTTGTCCACTACTGAAGCTAACTATATGGAAATAACTCATGCTTGTAAAGAAATATTCTAGCTCAAGAGATTGTATTTGGATACTTCAATAAGTTAAGGATCAATGAAAATTTATTGTTACAGTCAAAGTGTCATCTACCTAGAAAAGAACTCAAATATTTATGTTAGGACCAAGAACATTAATGTTCAGTATCATTTTGTTAGAGATACACTCAAGGATAGCAGGGTGAAGTTGGTTAAGGTAGAGACTTCGATGAATATTTCAGATTTGTTAACTAAGGTTGTGGACATAGAGAAGCTTAGATTGTGTTCAAAGTTTGTGGGCCTCATAGCTCCTTAGAAATTGAATTATGATGTAGATATTTATTCATCTCTTGCAAGGTGTTTGACAAGTGGAAGCTTATTTTACATATTGTTATTTTTTATAGTAATTTTACATTCAAGAACATTTTTTTCTTGAACTTTCCCTAAAGCTTCAAATGCATTAGATAATTGTGCCAATAAATTTTCATTGCAAGATAATGTCTAGATTTGAAGATATTAAAGTATTTTTGTTTGTATTTGAAGTTGCTATAGAAGTTTTACGATTTCAAATTTTAAGGCCTTAGGATTCCTAAACATTTCGAACGTGTTTATAACTAGTATAGTGGGTTATATCTTTATAGAGAGCACCTCAAGTTCTTTGATACCTCAATAATTCATCAATTAGACACCAAGTTCAAAATTTAAGACCTTCAAAAGTTGGGTCCCGTTATGCAGGAAATGTAAAAATGTGTCAAACACAAACTTGAGTTGTAAAAGGGAGTTATATTTTGATGTGTATTTTGACACATCATGCATGGTATCTTAGGTAGGGTGTAGATGGACACAACTTTTTATGTAATTTTTTATCCCATGGGTTTGTAAATGTTGTTGGATGATTTCATGTACTGTATCATCTACATATTAGGTGTGTGAGATAGAGGTTTGGTGTAAGATTTTGATAGTTGGTGAGTTATCTTTGGATATGTGGTTGGTGATACTCCAATGAGAGGCTTGCTGAACAAGTATATTGTAATTTGTAATTTGTAATTTTTAAATAATAAATTGGGTAGCTTTTGCAGTGTGGGTTTTCCCTTCCAAAATGATTTTCCTCATGTGATTTATTGTGGTGTTTTATGCATGCTATTTATGTTTAGTTCTATTAAGAATAGGTAACTATCGTAAAGATCTAAGAAAGAGGGTACATAACCCTCCTTTCAAGATGAGTGAAATAAGTTGTCCCACTACCTTAATTTCCAAGATCATAGACTCCCAAGCTAACTAGGAAATTATCCATTTAGAGTTTTATCTATATTGGATTCCTTCTTGCCTTCATGGTAGGGATTCTCAAAATATTTGTAATTCATTTGACATATTTCCTTCTTTTCTTGGAATGCATCTAGAGGATCTTCAACATGGAAACAAAGTGTCTCCGAATGAGTTTCAATAAGTATCTCAACATTTCTTACTTTAAAATGACCACAAAAAATGTGCATGATTGTCCAACCATTTGATTTTTCTATATCTTCATTGTTCTAGTCATTTCGAACAACTGCAATAAAAAATTGCATTTCAATAAAAAATTCAAAACCATAATACCTTTGTGCCAAAAAAAAAATTATAACTTCTAAATGTTGATTAGCATATAAAATAACCAAACAAAACATCCATTTTAATTGATAAGCCTTTAACAATATACAGTCCCTTCAAATCTATTTCCATAAGCTAGCTAGGTTGAAAATGTGTATAAAAAGAAATACTCAAAACTCTAAATAATAATAATTCTTCACATGAAATGAAGTGTAAGCAACAGTTGTGTGAAAAAAAAAACTCTCCACACAAAAATACAACTAGTGATCGAACCTTGAAACTCTTAAAAGCTTTTCAAAAGAAAGGGCAAGAATTATCCTTGCAATTTTCACCCTTTTCTTTCATTAGTGAATTCATGTGTCTCTTTGCTTTGACCATATTGTAACAACATAATATTTTAATATTTTACTATATAATCAGATTATTATTATAAAGAGTTGCATCTCCTTATATAGAGATGTGAGAATAAAACAACCCAAACAGATAAGTGTAGCATCTAGATTCTTTTTAGGGATGAGACTTTGTACCTTAAAACACATCACTATGTAGTAAATGCAAATCTCTTTTGATTGTATAACACCATTGTGATGTTGGCAAGAGGCATTTCTTAGAGGGTTTAGATGTTGTCATTGATGTCAACTAACATCATATCACACATTTATATGATTGGATTTAGTCAAACTAGAAGTTAGAATGAAGATTTGTCTAAGTATAATAAGAGATAGAGCACTTGACAGTTTTTGGTAAATGGTTTGGTATGAACACCCAACTTCATTTTTGTGGTGTCGGCATAGAGGGAACTTTATAAAGCAATAATCTATCATGTTCCAGATTCTCAAGGTCTTATGTTATGTTTTGTTCGAAATATTAATTGTAGACACCTAAATCTGATTACATCACTAGATAATCATATTTAGTCATCTCCTATGACATTATTCATTAAGTATTCACTATTTAGTTAATTAATTGTCATCCCCTAGTTAATTAATTAATTTAATTAACTATAGTCCAATTGATAAAATCAAATGATCACCCAAAATCAATTTATCAATTAAATCCTTATTCCTCTATTAAATTAAATGAATTCTCAAATCTATTTAATTTAATCTCATATCCTCATTTTATTAAATAAATCATTTAATAAAATATCTAAACCCCTAAAACATCCCTAAACCCAACCTTTACCCCTAATCCAACCCATTCACCCATACTAACCTCACTTACCCCCTAACCCCCCTTCTAAGCTAATCCTAATCTCCCTCCTAAACATGTGCACAACTTTAAGCAAGGGTTAAGACTTGTTAACCCAAGCCAAAGTTAACAAACTCAACCACACCTATCACATCCTCAAAATATCTCTTCCACCTCACTTGATGACTCTTACATCCCTCTTACATGTGTCACCTCCCTTTTGATTCTAAACAAGCACAATCCATGTGCTTTCTTTTGAGTGCATCTTGACCCTCCCACACCATCTTATCATCCTTGCATCCTGACCATCCATCTCTCTGCCCCTTGGCCTATAAATGAAACCCTCCCTTCACAAATATCCATCCACTATTCATGCAATGTTATAATGCTATTTTGAGAGCTTGAAGACTACCAAAATATCATCATAATGTTGAAATCCCTCCATACCTCCATTGTTTGAAACCCTCATCCATACACACATTTGGTAAAACACCCATCCTTTGGAAGCTTGAGCACAACGTGAGCCTACATCCCCTCTTATCAGGGACAAATCCACTTCATCAAGGATTATTCCATAAGGAACCTACCATTCTTGGTTTGTTTCCTTTCTTGGTGATAACCTTCATCCTATCATAAGTGTTGACTTGTTTAGTATTGTCAATGCTTTCATTTAATAGTTAGTATTTTATGTTACACTACTAAATTAGGTGACACATTTTGGCAAGCCCGGTGGGACCCCGCATTTGGGTTAATCTAATCAGTTTTTAGGTTTTTAATGATGAACTAACCAAAGTAATCTTGTTTTCTTGTGGGTTTTTGTAGGAAGTTTGCTGATCTTTTTGCAAGTATGCAGGTCATTCTTTGGAAATCGCACTCCTAACCATCCAATCATTTTTCATTTTCAAACACTTTAGAAAAACTTTTGTTCACGATCCCGCGACCCTGGGAACATGATCCCGCAATTGCGAGATTGCAGTTATACGCCAGCAGGAACGTGAACCTACGAGTGCGGGATCGTGGTTAAAACCTACGAAAATGCTTGTCCAAAATAGCTAAGCCCAAAAAACCAATTTTATCCTTTCGCTTTCAATCCCGCTGACCCATTTGTCTGTGGGAATGCTCTCCCAAGCACCTGCGGGATCGCTTTGTAACTTTTCAACCCACGGCCCAGTTTTTTGCTATTTTCACTAGTATTTATACTACAATCCTGTTGTTCTTGTGCTGCGGGATCACTCTTTAAACCTGCGGGATCGCTTTTTAAACCCGTGAGATCGTTGTCTAAACTTGCGAGATCATTGTTTTAACCCACGGGATCGCCCTTTAAACTTGCGGGATCGCTATCCTAAACCCGCGAGATCGCTCTTTAAACCTGCAGGATCACTATCCTAAACTTGCAAGATTTCTATTATTATTTTTTTTAAAAAATTACAGTATAAATCAAATTTTGACTTTTGGTGGTTATGTAGGATATGGGTAATTTTAAGCATTTTTACACCTATAAAATGAACAAAAAAAGTTTAAATTTTTCCCATAGTTAAGCTTTGATTTTGGAGATTTTTAGGTGACTAATCAAATTGATTTTTTGTAATATTGCAGGTTGGAGCATCTTACAAGCCTAATCATGTTTTTTGCAAGTTTTTCTTAGAATAAATTTTCATGTTTAAACACATCTTTCATTGAATGAATGTTGTTCAAATCACTCTCGAATGCCATTGACTAAAATCAAGCTTTTATTGGAATGCATGATTAAAACAACAAACACAATCTTGAATGCCAAGGATCAAATAATCATTAGTATACCTCACACTTCAAATTTGTGCATAAAACACTCAAACACAATCTTGAATGCCTAAAAATCAATGAACATTGCATTATTTTGACACACTTCAATGATGCTCAAATTTCTTATGTTGACAAACTCTCAATTTCTATTATGATAACGATGTTAAGTTGGAATGAAAATTGTATGCCATAATCACAAGTGTCTTCAATCATAGATTACAAAATCTAAATCATCAATTGGAAACGAATGAGTGTCTTTTAAACCCAAGATCACTTATGTGGTCTTGTTTTACACTTTTTAGGAGGCCTGCTTGGGGATTTCATCACCCCTTAGGATGACCTCAATTCTAGCATTTTGGCGGAGTATAAACATTGGGAGGTGAATCGAAAGACACCTCTCTTGGAAGCATAATCTTGTCACTCTTAGCTAAGCCTCAAAGAACTTTATACCTTTGGGAAGTAAAGGTGGAGATTTGGGTTACCGTCTCCTCCTAGCTGAGTGGCATTATTTTCTTTCATCTACAGATTTGGGCCTCACGTACCTTGTGTATATTGAGGACACCCCTAGCTGAGCTTGTATATCCTAGTAAGACCTTATAGGTTTATTGATGTGTTTGATGTGCTTGCATGTTCAAAATCCTCCCCACGTTTCAAAAACAATCAAGACCTTTTGCTAAAGAAATCACTTATACACCATTTGCAACGGTTGTTAGCAAGTCCATTCGCAACAACCCTAAGTCTAGCTTGTTCCACTTTATCCCTTGGTAAATCATTCAACCCAAATGAAAGACATACTTAGCGTAATCACTACCTCATCAAAGATTCATCCACAACTTCCAAGCATTGCCATCATAATCACATCCTTTCCTACATCATTCTGGTCTTACATCAAGTCTTCCTTATCCTAAGATAGCTAAAGTCTTCTTGGTCATTCCCAACCCCATTTCCATATCCTTTGGAGTCAATCTTTTCGTTCATCATGAGCTTAATCCAAATCCAAATATGAGCTTCCCAACTTATCCTAAATCTGCATTTTCATATCCATCAATATACATCCTTCATCCCCAATCCAACTCGTCATTAAAACATAATGTCCCAATCCTATTATGATGAGTTTGGTCATCTCACCTTTTCTCCCACTCCATCCTATTCCAATGATGATGAAGATCTTGTTGATTATGATGGGTATATTGAAAGTCTTAGTGATATTACTCCCAACATCCTCCCAAATCCAAGCATTCCTCCAAACTACTCCATCATTCCTCCAAACATACCCACTAGTACTCCTTATCATACCTTTGACAAGGGAAATCCATTATTATCCTCATCCTTACCTCCTCCTTATATTGTTCCCACATATTCCTCTTTTACATCAATCATATCTCCATCTTCCTCTACCTTCATCTCCCAGTCTCCACCATTCCAGAACAATTCTAGTAGCTACAGCCCTAGTCCAAATCCCTTTCCAAATCCTCCAACCAATCCTAGTCATCCAACACGTCACCCCAATCCCCTTACTCTTCCCAATCTAGCACACCCATCTCCAAGGAATTTTACAAGGAAAACCCAAAGAAAGTCCATCTTCCACCCCCATCATTCCTCTTACATCGTCTTATCGCTATCATCCCTATCTCATCCACCCCACTTATCAGATTCCTTCCATCTCCTACCTCATATCCATCGAATCCCTCCAAGTCCCATCTACACCTTGTCATCCTAACACTACCCAAATCCCATGTAATGAACCTAATGAGTCCATCCCCCATCAACCCATCCCCATTGAAGAACCTCCTACCCATCCATCTACCTCACTTAAAGAAACCATCCATACTTCTCCTATCATACCATCCACTCCCATCCATTCCTATCAAAATCTTGTCCAAAAGAAGGTTGAAATACCCCACAACACAAAAGACAATCCCACCATCCCACTTATTCCCCTACATGATCCACTTTTACCATCCCCTCCATATCTGAATCCTACCATCTTACCTACTCCATCTCAAGATCCCTTTCCATCAACCCATCCCTATCAAGATCCTATCCTTTCATCTCCTCTGCTTCATGATCATACAACTCCCATAATCCATGATGATAGATCCATAGAAGAAGGACTAACTATCATATCTGAAGCTTCAACTCCTTTAGCTAGTAATGGACTCACATCTTGTGTTTCAAATAATGAACATCATATTGAAGAAAGAAATAAAAAGCTATCTCTACATGTTGGTATTCGTTCTATCCCCGCATGGTTCCAAGTCCTTTCATCTTCACCCCCAATTTCACATCCATTTTGTTCTACATTTATTTTGGGCCCTTATCCTGCTTCTTATCTCCAACCCTCCATTTTGGGTCCATATATCCCTTATCCAAATCCCCGACCCTTTCTGTCCATTTTGGGTCCTTATCTACCTAATATGAATCCTTTATCTTCTCCCTCTATTTTGGGACCTACTCCTTCTTCATCTGTTTTAGGCCCATATCCTTCATTCCCTCCATCCATTTTGTGCAATTATATCCATCCATATCCTATATTCCAATCCATCATTCCATCCCCTCAAATCCACAAGCTAGATCATCAAAGGCACTCATCCTTGAATCCCTTCCAACCTTCAAACCCTATCCCTCCATCCATAATCCCTCCATATCCCCCATGCTCTTGTTCCCATCCCATGGCTAATAGAAGCATAATGGATGCCAAAATAAAAAAGCATAAATCCACAAATCCACAAAAACCCAAGTTTTGACATGTCCCTTCTAAAATACATGTTCCAAAAGCGAACATTTAATCCTAATCAAAGGAAAAGTAAAGAGGCCACAAAGGCCTAAGCTAAAAAAGTCAAAACTCATGTGGATACCTAGGACGCTCATAAAAGAAATCCATCTCAAAGAAAAATCTCAATTAGTATCCATTCATGCTACTCAAACAGCATCATCCATTCATACTTTATCCAAATCTCCATATATACATCCTTCATCCCCCCAATCCACTCTTAGTCCATATGCTTCGTATCCTAAATTTCCCATCCTCCATCTTCCAACTTTACTTGTAGTCCTTATCTTCCTCCATTTTCTACTTGACCTCATTCAATACCATCTTTCCCACTACTTCATCACCTTTCAAGGTGTGTGCCAATGATGTTCTTTTCATTTTCCTCATCCATTTACCCACAAGCCTTATGTCTTCCCATCCCTTATCTACCAACTGCCACCTACCATTCCACTCATTTAAATCCAATCTTTTTCCACCCATCCTACCAACAT
This sequence comes from Cupressus sempervirens, assembly GCA_028749045.1. Lineage (NCBI taxonomy): Eukaryota > Viridiplantae > Streptophyta > Pinopsida > Cupressales > Cupressaceae > Cupressus > Cupressus sempervirens. The sequence goes on from CM053789.1 coordinate 901,516,968, forward strand.
CTATGAGTAAAAATGCATAAAAAAAAAAAAACAGAGATAGAGTCAAAAATAAATAATAAAAAACATCATCCACTAGTGAAAACTTGGAAATTCAAGCGCCATGGATAAGTACCATGATGAAAACTTGGCAAACAAGCGTCATGTGTAATCCCTCCATCCAAATGCTCTACACACTTGGGGGCACTTTCCATCACCCACCATTCTCATCTTATCCCACTATACCAACCACATCTTATCCATTTCACCCACCATCCTTCTTCGGATTTTGAGAAAAATAAAGTCCACCACTAGATACATGCTCTTGGCCATCCTTTTGACATCCATTTCCCATCAAACATTTGTATCCACCTATCCTTTATCCACCCATTCTATCATCCATATTATCCCTCAATCAACCTCATCCACCCATCCTACTTACCCTCTACCTCATTCAGCTTTCCTATCCTAGCTTCCATCTATCTCCCTTATCCTCTTATCCTCCAACCTCTCATCCTATCACATCCCTCATAACAAATCCTCTTGAATAGCATATTATAACTGGGGGCATTATATTCCCTGGAGATCTTGTCATGTCCATCCTTCCATCCCCCCCATTCTAGCTCTATTTTCATCTTGTCATCCCCAAACTTGTCATACCTTTTTCTCCTATCCTTACACTCCTCCCCATCTCTTTGTCCTTCCATCACCTGGTACATCCCTTGTCATTAGTATCTAGGTCTAGGCTATCCCCATGTACCCCAATGTCAATCATTCATCTCCTCATGCTCCTAGCAATCTACCATCAATTGCACCCTTCTGTTGCATATCCAATAACTTTCTTCATCACTTACCCATCCTTGTTGCAAGCCTTGGTCACACCCCAATCATCATCATTGGGATGCATCCTTCCCACTCCTTGATCTTTTCATCCCCTTTATCTCCTCATCCTGAGGTTTTCCTCTATCCCCTTATCCCATGTTTTTCCTCTATCTTATCATCCCAAGCTTTTTATCTACTACTCTCCTCATCCCAAATCTTTCATCCACTATCTCCTCATCTTTATCTTTCTAGCTACTATCCTATCATATTGAGCTTTGTGTACAATAATCCCTTGTGAATACTTAGGTCAGTCTATTGTATATTCCTTGTGCCTCAGTCCTTAACTTGGTACCATTGTATATCTCTCATCTCTTCGTGTCAATTCATGCTTGATCACAAATTTCAATTATCTTGGTTAGGTACTTTAGTGAATCCTCATACGAGATCCCTTATCATCAAAATGTTGTCCTAAAAAGTTCTAATTGCTTGACTCATCCTAGTCCTCGATATTACCAATAGATCCTTGTAGGATGCATCCTTCCTCTCATCTGATCTTGGTCCGTCAGTATCCAGTCCTATTGATCTCTTTGGCAAAAGGTTAACTTTTTTATGGATTTACATTTTCTTTCGATTTATTTTTCTTTTCAAGATTTCAAGTTTGGTTTTTAAAGTATCTCTTCCGTGCGATTTGGGTTGTTCCCTCCTCTAGGTTGCCATGATCTTTTATATCATGGTGTGTTGTGAATGGGGCAACTCGAGAGCAAGGTGTTGATCTTGATTTCATCTTCTTTTTTGCTTGTGAATCAGTTGGATATGACCCTTACATATTACAAACATGTGATCACTTGTGGTTACATGGTGCACTTGGGAAATATCCTTTGCTTGTGGGTTACCCAACATCATTTCCACTCAGATTCTTCTAGGATTCATGTGTGATGCTGGGGTAATCCTTGCGTGTTTGCTTCATGTTAGTCCTCTCTAATATTGGTACAAAGGCCTTGATTTTCATTGTAACCTTGGCATATCTCCAATATTCCTATATCAAAATAAGTGCTCAACTATATGGTGATGCTTCCCTTTGGAACATCACACTTCCATCCTATCAAAAAACATCTTATCCTATCCAAACATCCCATCCAATCAAAACATCTTATCCTATCCAAAAGCATCCCATCCTATCAAAACATCTCATCCTATACAAAAACATCTCATCCTATCCAAGCATCCCATCCTATCCAAACATCCCATCCTATCACAACATCTTATCCTATCAAAACATCCCATCCTATCCAAGCATCCCATCCTATCAAAGCACCCCATCTTATCCTATCCAAAAACATCTCATCCTATCCAAAAACATCCCATCCTATCCAAGCATCCCATCCTATCAAAACATCTCATCCTATCCAAAAACATCCCATCATATCCAAGCATCCCATCCAATCAATCCTACAATCATGATCCGACCAATCTATTAATCATATAGTATCCAATCTTGCATCTATCATAATCATATCTCTTGCATCTATCATAATCATAGCTCATGTCTCAATCATAATCATAGCTCCTACATCAATCGTAATCATAGCTCCTACATCTATCATAATAATATCTCCTGCCTTAATCATAATCATATCTCCTATCTCAATCACAATCATAGCTCATGCATCAATCATAATCATAGCTTCTACATCAATCATAATCTTAGTCATCACCAATCCTAATCCTAGAATCATAATCTCCCCAACCCTACCATCTTCTAAATCACTTGCCTGGGCTTAATTTCAAACAACCAATCACCCTCCCCCCTCCCCCTTAACCCATGTTCTTAAACATCACTTATCCTTGTGCACAAGGTTTTCCTTTGTATCATTCTTCCCTAGTGAGAGTATGAGCTTCCTCAAACCCCCTCTCTTAGCCACTCTTAGTCCTCCTGCTCACCCTCATTTCTTGTACTTTTTAAGAAGTTATCAGGTCTCGCCTTCTCTCTCTGCCACCTTCTTGAGGGGGCAACATGTAGTCCATTCTCTCCTCTTCTACCCGAGATTAGGGAAACCATGTTGCTTCAAAAATTATTCTTCGTGTCATTTATATTTGAACTTATTTGAAATAGTGTTGTTTTAATACTATGTCAAAGAGGGGCAAAATGTAGACACCTAAATCTGATTACATCACTAGATAATCATATTTAGTCATCTCCTAGGACATTATTGATTAAGTATTTACTATTTAATTAATTAATTGTCATCCCCTAGTTAATTAATTAATTTAATTAACTATAGTCCAATTGATAAAATCAAATGATCACCCAAAATCAATTTATCAATTAAATTCCTATTCCTCTATTAAATTAAATGAATTCTCAAATCTATTTAATTTAATCCCATATCCTCATTTTATTAAATAAATAATTTAATAAAATATCTAAACCCCTAAAACATCCCTAAACCCAACCTTTACACCTAATCCAACCCATTCACCCATACTAACCTCACTTACCCCCTAACCCGCCTTCTAAGCTAATCCTAATCCCCCTCCTAAACATGTGCACAACTTTAAGTAAGGGTTAAGACTTGCTAACCCAAGCCAAAGTTAACAAACTCAACCACACCTCTCACATCCTCAAAATATATCTTCCACCTCACTTGATGACTCTTACATCCCTCTTACAAGTGTCACCTCCCTTTTGATGCTAAACAAGCACAATCCATGTACTTTCTTTTGAGTGCATCTTGACCCTCCCTCACCATCTTATCATCCTTGCATCCTGACCATCCATCTCTCTACCCCTTGGCCTATAAATGAAACCCTCTCCCTTCACAAATATCCATCCACTATTCATGCAATATTATAATGCTATTTTGAGAGCTTGAAGACTACCAAAATACCATCATAATGCTAAAATCCCTCCATACCTCCACTGTTTGAAATCCTTATCCATACACACATTTGGTAAAACCCCCATCCTTTTGAAGCTTGAGCACAATGTGAGCCTACATCCCCTCTTATCAGGGACAAATCCACTTCATCAAGGGTTATGCCATGAAAAGCCTACCGTTCTTGGTTTGTTTCCTTTCTTGGTGATAACCTTCGTCCTATCATAAGTGTTGGCTTGTTTAGTATTGTTAATGCTTTCATCTAATAGTTAGTATTTCATATTACACTACTAAATTAGGTGATACATTAAGTTCTATGTATTGGTTTTTGGTAAAACTATGAAGAGCGAAAGCATACTATAATACATTGTTATTAGAATCTATTAGAGTGATTTTAATAATGATTTTTTTATATGAGGATTTTAAACTGACATGTGTGATAGTGTGTGGGTAATTATTCGGTCCACATTGTGTTTCACTTGCTATTATAACATGTTTCGTCATTTCGAGAAATGTTTTTGAGGCCTACCTATTGATGATTAAATCTTATGTAGTGAATATATAAGATTTCAATAACTTCAATCATTTTAGTGTGTGATAAATGTGAATTGTATGGATAAATGATCATTTGAGGTTCAAGTTAGATTAGAGGAGAAGTATAGCACAAAGAATATAAAATGAGAGTAGTGTACCTAATTTGAATTATTTTGGCATTTATATATGTCATGTATCAACTCAATCTCTTTGTGATTTTGTAACCATCACAGGTAAGACACCTTTTTGTAATTAAGCAAGGAGCTCTAGACTCTAAGCCTTAATGCATGTTATTTTTTTGTAATGCTTTAATAAGTTATATAATTTTGGAGAGTATTTATATTTGTGGGCTCCATCCCCATTGTCTTTTTTGCCCTCATGGTGTTTCCATGATAAAAAACTTGGTTTTATAGATGTTTTTTTTATACTTTTTTATTTTACTTTTTATTGTGTGTGATTTATGGTTTAAAAATTAGCTTTACAAGGTTGAAAATTGCAAAACACTTATTCACCCCCTAAGTGTTCCTTAATACCAACAATTGGTATCAGAGTCCAATTCCTTGAGGAAGCCTAGCATATTGAAGAAGATACTGGAAGGTGGTTCAATGGATTTAGAAAGTATTCAAAAATATCTCTTCATTGCACTTTATGATATTGATCACTCCAAAGTTGAAGTTTTGGAATTGAAGAGTTGTCTTAAGAAAGCTAAAAATTTCATTGAGATATTGGAAGGGAAATTGAGAAAATCCATGGACAAGAGGAAGGAACTTATTGAGAAACTAAAGCATAAAGAAAGCACAATTTATGATTCACAAGCCTTGAAAGAGAAGACATAAGAATGTGAGCATCTTGCAATAGACAAGGAGATCCTAAATCATGAGATGAAATATGTGGTAATGATGCTAACTAAGGAGATTGAAGGAAGACAAAAAAAAATGAATAAAATCTTGACCAATCCTTGAAGCAAAGATCTAATGAATGCCATAGATTAAATTGAGAGATTGGGGAAATGCAACTTGGCCTAGAAGAATCAAAGTACAATTAGGATGTTCTTGTAAAGATAATTGATATTCTTAGGTGTGATCTTGCAATTGCAAATGAATGTACAAAAAATTACATGATTAGTTCAACTAAGTTTAATGCGCTACTTGAGAGTCAGTGAATGAAAGGTGATACTCAGGGTCTTGGATGTGATAAAAGGATAAAGCTAGGGATCTAGGAAAAGAAATCCATCATCTAACATTTAGAAGGACAAATCTAAAAGGTCTCTAGTAAGACAACCTAATGCTCAAAATTTTAGTGGTAGATGCTTTGTATGCACAATATTTGGTCATAAGGTTATTCAATGCAGACATAGGGTAATCACTACATCTTTTTCTAGCCAATGTTTCAAATACAACAACTGTGGGTAGAAATCAAGTGAATGCAAAATGAACAATAATTTGAACAAAGGGAATGTTAGATGTTGCATCCAAAAAATTTGGACACATGGCTAAGCAATTCAAGTTAAGAGGAAATGAAGTAAACTACAAGTATGGACAATCAAATGTGTTATGTTACAAGTGCAAATCATGGTGGCATTGTCAAATTCTATAGAAGCAAAAATGTAAACATGGATAGGATGGGGTCAATAGAAAGGAACAAAGATTGGAAACAAGATGAATATGACATGAGCGAGAAAAGGTGATAACAATGTAGAGAATCAACTTACATCTAAATCTGGTGTGGAAATTTCTTCATAAAATTGAATCAAGGCCTTTGGGGGAAGCATTCATGAAAAAATCATCAAACCCTCTGATGATAGTTGATACTTAAATGTGAGGTTTTGATTCATATTTATCAATGAAGTGTAGACATTTTCGAAGCAACTCAGAAGGAATTTAAGTAGATCTGATATTTTTGCATCTCGATCGATATGACAATGTATTTGGTGAGTTAACAGTCTCTATGAAATTGAAGAATTAAGGAGTTAACTGTGTGCAACTTGATACTGTAGGATCAAATTTCAAGAACATACTTTGTCCTATTGCAATTATTGTGTACACTTGATAGCAAGACATTAATCTTTTGGCTCTTCATACTCTCGAGTAAGAGGTCCTTGGTTCCTCATGAAACTTTGGTTTGGATTAATACTATATAGAAGGTCATCTGAGCTCATACACATGCACTTTTGAGTCATCTCAAGATGGAGAGTTTGGCCTCCATAGTTGTTGATAAGCTCCCTTATGCAAGACTCTGAAAATGGAACATTAATCCTTTGGACTAGTGAATCTTGAAACATAAGAACCGTTTGAACTCTTTCACTTTAAACCTATGAATTTTAAACCCTCAAATGTGCAACCTCAACTTTCTAAAATTGAACCCAAGTTTTTAGATTCTAAGCTCATCTATTTGACCTCTTAAAGTTGTGTCTCTTTAAAATTCACTATCTTGAATTCTTGAGCTGAGCTTCTCAACTGCTAGAATCATGCTTTGAACTTGAGGAACTCTAAACCAAGGTATTTGGATTCAAAATAAAAACATTTTGAACTCTAAACCTTGAATTTGTGGTTCGAGTTTCAAGTTCAATACTCCAACCAATGTTGCCTTTTTACAAGATGTAAGCTTCACAACAACATTATTAACAAAATTGATATAAATAATGAGGAAATGGGTAGATTCTATTCTTGGGCTCAATTTTTTAAAATTTTAAAATTTGGGTGCGAAAGGCAAGGCAACACTCATGATGGTGTTGATGCATTGTTCCTAAAGTATTTATATTTTGGAGAGGATTATGCCAACCTATGTCAGAGATCCATCCACTTCATTGGGTCAATATTTTATTATTTAATAGTGCGCGCGCGCACACACACACACACACACAGAGATGTGTGTGTGTGTGTGTGTAAATTAGCACTTTTAACTAGAGCTATGAACTACTAAGAACACAAGAGGACCATCCTAAAATTATCTCTTATGCTAAGTTGAGAGCACCAACTGACTATTCCTTGGCTAAGGAACAAAGGCATAAATCATTTAAACACATTGCTAACAATGATCTCAACCACAATTCACCTTTGTTAATCTCTTGTGTTAAGTCTTTCTTCATGATGCATTCAATGCTAGATGTTGGGGTAGTGGGTATCAAGCCATTAAATTCATTGGTTGGATGCTTCATGACATGTCATGTCATCATTCCCTTATTTGTACTTATTGTCGATACTATATATTGTGCCTATCTCTCTAATGTATGTTGTTTTTCACTAACACAATTTTCTTACCTTTTAACTTTAAAAATAATAAATGCATTTTTATAAACTAAATTTCCAATGAAAATTAAGACTAACATAATGTAGATAATTTTTTTGATTTTAAGAAATTAACGTTTAGTAATATGTTTTAAAATAAATTAAAATTTTATTATATAAGAAGTTAGATTTCAATATAAATATAATTTTTTATTTTATTTTTTATAATTTAATAAATATCTATAATATTTAATTTTGTAAATATTTATAATATTTCTTAATAAAAATTCTATGCAAATTGAATTAAACATGTCAACTCAAGCATGGCATGAACATCCAGCCAACCACATTATAAAAGAAAATATGTTTAATGTTTTTTTCAAATAATTTAAAGAGTTGGCATGTTTAATTCAATTTTCATAAATTTTGATTTAAAAAATGTTATAATGTTTCAAAAAATAAATATAAAAAATATTTATTAAATTATAAAAATAAAAAAATAAAATTTGATTTTGAAATTATATTACAATTTAACTAACTTAATATAGAATAAAACATTAATTTTTTAAAAATAAATTATCAAAAAATCTCATTGATATTTAATTTTATAAATATGCATTTATTATTTTTAAAGTGAAAATGTAACAAAATTATGTCAATAAAAAATAGCATACAATGGCAAGACATGCATAATAAATAGTATAGACAATAAGTACAAATAAGGACATGATGACATGGAAAGGCATGAGGCATCCAACCAATGAATTTCGTGGTTGGATAGTAGTTGTAAGGCCTTCCCAATTTTGGCCAATGCAAATAAGAATTAACTCAATTCTCATATGTGACCACCCATCTCAAAACTATCATCTAATTGGATGTCGCTATCCCTCTACTACTCTCCTTTATCCCTTGCTACCTCTAATGATCACAAGCCCTAGATTTATACACATAGCCACCATAGTTTGGCATTCAAGACATCGCATATTCCAAGAAAAATGAGTTAGACATGTTATCACTTTAATTAAACTAGTCAAATCAATGAACAAATTGAACCAATGAGAGCACAACCAACAACACTAGTGAACACAATTGAGCCAAAATGAGGTACGATCAAGAAGGCAAGAACTATAGTGAGTCCTTAACAAGATTCCAAGACCACAACCAAAACTTCTCAAAGATGAATCATCGTTGCATCACTCTCCCAAACTAAAAAATTGAAATAGAATGAAAATAAATGCTTTGGGTTGATACAAGATTTCCAACAACCCAAGATGCTTAGTTACATCACCATCACATTCTAAGTAGTTCTAAAGCACAAAAGGAACTACATTCATCTCAGAAGCTAAAACCTAAGGTACACTAGCTACAACATAAGATACTTCTAGAAAAGTCAAGCATGATCTATCCTTCATGTAGGAACCCACAACACAAGCCAAAAGGGAAGGAGTTGGACAACCTTAAGAAGCCACATGGGAGAAGCTTCTCTGGGACAAGTTCTTCTCAACTATGTAAAGTTGAGGAGATGCACCATTTCATGAAGAAAAAGATCTCTTAGATTTACCTTGATACAAAGATTTGCAACATTATTTGTCTTAAAGCACCTTCTGCACCTAAAAGGTTGAATCCAACTACCCTTAAGAGGCATAAGCTTGATCTATGTGGGTAAACCCTTAAAAACATCAATATCCACCAAAGTGAGGGCATAAGTGGAGTGAAAAATATAAGTTATGGTTATGTATGATGTGTGCATTTAACAAAATTAATAAGTATCACTTCAAATTATATAGTCACAAGGTATCCACATAATGCATCATAAAAGTTATATTCATATTAATGGTATAACAAGAGGGTGGAAGTGGTACCATCATGTGTGAATGGTATTTGTAGAAGATGTGACCCAATATTTCCCTACAATGTGAGGACAAGCAATAGGCGAGAGTATCACTTTTATCACCTTTAATGTATTAATGTACACGCAAGCTATGTTAGCATAAATATATCATCATATAAGTGTAATTGTATAGTCAATTAATGTATAATGTCTTTGGATTAATGTGACATACAAAAGACATAAGAATTGAAGATAAGAAGATAACTTTCATCCAAATATAAGAAACAATGGTTAGACTTATCATATTAGATTATTTTTAAAAATGAAATAAACAATATATTATATATTTAAAATAAAAAAACTCACTCAAATTGAAGAATTGTATTCATAAACACCTAATTAATATTTGAATGACAAATATTAGCTATATACTTTCCATGAAAATTTAAGACATAACTGAAAAATAAATATAAAATATTTAAAATCAAGATAAACACTTTTCTCATTAATAACTAAAATATTCTTCAAACAAATTATCTACTCATTTGAAAACATTAAATTCTTTCACATCTCAAAAGTAAGAAAGCACTTACACCCCTAGAAAGACAACAAATAAATGACAAATAATTGAAAATACAAACTTCAAAAAACTAAGCAAGCTCGTGACCCATGTTCTTCTTTAAAAGGAACTGGTCCAATATATCGCTTTTCTCTTCCTCATTAATCCAGTCCTTGTGAGCCAAACCAAACTACGAAACAAAAATTTTGTTTCTTATAAAAAATGTTGCAGAAACCAAGCCTGAAAGTGGGATAAGAATAAGAACTGGTTCATCAAAAACCAAGGTCGAAAGTGGGATTATAATAAAAATATATAACTCTCACTGCAGTTTATTAATCTAAAGTAGGATTAGAATAAAAATCTAACTAATACAATGGTTTATTAATTTTTTTCAGTACTATGGTTTATTAATTATTGCGTAGCGGCTGCTCTGACGATGCTGAGCATTTCATGGGACCCAGTCTGAGCAATTTTTAACGGCTACAGAATTTCTGTCCATTGACTTCAATTTTTTAAGCTTTGGTTGATGGCTATATACTGTAATTGCACTGCTATTGTTTCTGTTATATGTCAGTCTCATTTATTTACTCCCATTGATTCAAATGTACATGCGTATGAATTGCATCATCTCTTTTGTGGAAGAATTTGTGTCACTTTCATTGAGTACCCATCTAAGAAACTTTGTAAGCAGGGTTGTGGTGTTTATTTATTTAGCTGTAGCTTTCAGTGTCATCACAGAGCTTTTCTATTCTCTACTCTCACTTTCACTGAGCAAGTAGTTGACCAAATCTTGTATATATTTTCATTTTAAATTTTAACTGGAGAGATTATTTTCTTATTAGATCACCTTTAGAATTCTAGTGAATTTGTCATTTCAGCAAAGTTTGACGAGGAAGAATGATTTATGCAACTTAGTTTTGAGGTTAAAAATAGTACAATTAACCACGTAGGGTAGATGGAACCCCATTTTTAAAATGTTTAATTAAACAACAAAAAGGTACAATGACAAAAGTGAAGAATGTGTGGCAGCGTATGTATGTTTTTAGATGAGGACACAAAAATAATATCCAAGAAAAATGAAAGTAGATATAGGGTTGTTAATAGTTAGTTAATGTTATTGTAAAATGTTTGAGAATTATTAATTGATATGTTAGTAGTATAATTAGGTTGTGTAAGTATTTAAAAAACTGATTAGTTTTAGTGGCGATAGTAAATATAATAGGTTATACATTCTTTGGAATTGACAATTGTAAGTCAAGAGTAAATTAGAATATATAAGATGTAAGATTTATATTGTGAATAATGATGCTTAGAATTTTGTATATATGAGTTGTGTATTTCATTTGTCTCAAAAATTCGAGAGTCTTTCAATATTGTAGTTAAAGTTTCATTGTTAAATCTAGATAGTCACCTCTAACATTAGTCGGTAAAATATTTAATAATGCATTAGTATCTTGTTTTCTCGAACAACTCTTTTGATTATCTAATTTTTTTTAATTTTTTCTCTTAAGAAAAAAGGATATAAAATTATGTAAAATGAACATTTCAAATGTTGTATACAACAAATTAATACGAAGATGAATAAAATGGTCCTCTATTATTATAGAGCAATTTAATGTGTATACTTTGCAACCCATGTTCAAATTGTGTTCGATATCTAAGTTGCTTTACCCTATTGTGCACATGGTGAGTCACATACAGGTTACTGCATGAATCAGTGGAACGAGTCTCGCCTCAACCACTCCTTTGTGACCCCAACTTGACAGTTCATCAAACCAAGTTAAGACAAATTGGGTGTTAGATTAGATCATAAGAATATACATTGAAATAACCAAAAAAAATGCATATACTTTACACATTTACCTCTAAATTTTGTGCCACTTTTATATATATAAAAGGTCATTAGTATATACATAATTCAAACACTTATTTTTCTATTTTAATCTAATTGTTTACTCTTATTCTAGATACAAATTCATGTTATATACAAAATCTACCAATTCTTATCAACCCTAGCTTAAAATTTCAATACTTTAATATTGTTGAACTTGATCACACCTATGATTTTGTCCCTTATGACTTCGTTCTTAGAGTTCTAAACTTTAGATTTCATATTTTGAAGTCAAACAATTACAATAACTTATAATTATCTAGTAGTATGGGGGAAAAAATTGAATTGTATGTTTAAAATCTAATCCTCTTGAAATTCACATATTCAATCACATTTATCAATATGATATCCTTCCAATCTGCAATTAATAATAATAATAAATATCAATTATTATTAGCTTTTCAAGGTATGTTGCCAAAACAATCAAAGGCTTTATTATTATCAAGATAGACTTGCTTCCTAATATACATCATAAGTTCATACAAATGATATTTAGCACCACGGTTTCTCATATGTAGATATCAATGGTAAACAATTATGCTTGCACCAAAACCCAAAAAAATATTCACAACTATAACCCCATGAGGAGTGTAAAAAAGTCAAGTGACGTTGAAAGGTTGAATGATATACAAGATCTCATCCCAACATTTAAAAATCCCATAATTTGTCATCCATATCAAATCAATAATCTAATGCCAATTTCTAGTTTTAACTAACCAATACTTTTAAAGTCAAACACTAGTTTCCAAATAAATTTATTACATCTATTGTCTCAACATTTTTTTATACTAAATTGCTTAGCTACTATTTTTTATCAATCAACCTTAACTCATTCAATAGCAATGAAAAGTGTGCATAATTTCGTTATTAAATTATTCTTCAAAATATGTGTGTTTTATTAAATTATTCCTCAAAATATGTGTGTTTTACACACAAAGTGGATTGTAGATAATACCCATGGAAAGTTGGTGGATGGACTTAATCTACCGAATGGCACTCACAACTACCAAATCGTATTTCACAACATTCCAAGACTAAATTACAGCTTACGGAAAATGACAATAATCTATTTCACGGGGTCACCAAAATATTCAATGATTAGTAATGACAATCAAATAATTTTGAGCGTTCACGTGAAGGAAAAATAGTTGGTTGGTAGGTCACATTATAGTTCGCTTAAGTCGCACAATAATCCTCGAAGCCGGTACGTAGTCTAACTGAAAAATGATTGTACAACGTTAAAGTGAAAGTGCATTTTTTTAAAAATCAAATTGTTCAAGTTACTTGAAAAAATTATTAATGACACTCTAAACCAATTAAGGTGAACAAGTTAATAAATGTGAAATAAAAATAAAGAAATTGGATAAGTTTTAGTTTAGTATTTATAGATAATAATTTTTTTGCTAATCTCAAATGTAGGTAGTGAACTGAAAAGTGTATCTAAGGTCTAAATATTCAATTCATGACTTTCTTCAATTGCATATTTCTTCATCTTATAAGGTTTAGGCGAATTCATCAATACTTATCTTACCACTTCCTTTTCTTTTATTGTTCCATCAACACACTTAATGACATGGACACTATCATTTACCCCATGAATATGTTCTTCAATGAATTCATCATCACCCATCTTCAAATTCTCAAACATATGCTTTAGATTTGTCACCTAAGCTTTTTCTTTTTTGGATCCCTTTCATATGCATTATTTAATTTGTCATAGATCTCTTTTGTTTTCTTTAATCTCATAGCTTTTCAATGCTTTGTCATTCAAATAGCTTAAAATAAGAACCCTACCTTTTGAATATACAACAAAAGAAATAGAATCAATGCAAATTGTTCCCCTTTTCCTAATGTACAATTGGAAGGAAGATGACCCAATACGCTCAAGTAGGAAATTAAGTGTTAAATGAGTGTAATAATATTTCACAATAACAATGTGAATGAGTTGATTTGAGGGGAAATGATAGGATGATGTAAGATGGAAGGCTAATAAGAAGGTATGATAGTTTACAAAAAGTGCATACTAACAAAATATAGACAAACACCAGTAATGAGCTAAAAAAATAGAAGGTTGTACCAACTTGTGATATGAATTTGGAGAAGGTTTGGTAGGTACATAATGCACTTGCATTATGTTCCTAAGTATAGAGTGCTTGAAGCATTGTATAACAAATGATTTTTCCTAAAATATTCATAGTTGATTTGATAGGTCTTGCACACAAAAAAGGGATAAAAAAAGGTTGTGGAAAGGGGTTTACCTTAGTTAAGCCCATGTTTAGAAATCAACATTGAAAGTGATCAAATAAAGTAAATGAACATGTGTTGACATATAATAGAGGCTAGATTTGAAAATTGAAGCATGGTATGCCTTAACAATATAAATTCTTTTTCGAATGTGATCAGGTTCTTGAGTGCAATAGTTTCGACTTAACACAAAATCCCTAAAGGAAATCATGAAAGACAACATGTTGCGTACCGAATGTATCATTTTGCCACAATACTTGATTGAGAAGAAAGAAGGCTTAGATGAATGTATATGTATCTCCTTCCTTGATCAAAATATGCTTTGATTGGTCTTCAAATAGGGGAAAAACTTGACCCAAGTAGAAGAACACCTTGAATATTTGAGAAGAAGTCTAGATCTTGAATGTTTGAATGCTTGATACCTTGCCTTTTAAACTTGATGATAATAGATGCATGATGATGATTGATGATACCAAAATGAAGAGAGATAATGTGTGTGTATATACCTCTCATAGCATCTCAAGGGTCATTAGTCCAAATAACACTAACAACTTTAATTCATATATTAATATACTTCAAATAACTATAAGAAATTTGCTACATTAAAACTACAAAACACAAGAAATTGTCAACACAAGAACACCTAACCCAAAACTGGGAAAAATAATGGTGATAATCAAACTCATAATGTAAACAATTGGAATTATAATGTTTTAGGCCTACTATCAAGGAGGAAAAATACCTAAAAGACTTACACAACTAGGGCTCATTACCTTACGAAAAGATGCAAAGGACTTTTACAACTAAAACCCACTATTCCAGAACAACATACAAAAGTGTATAAGTAGACTCACTTTCATTTGTCAACAACATGAATCTCAAAACTTAAAAGAGAAAAATATCATGATCATTAACTTGTCCTTGGACACCGAGTGACTAGATCGATGACATACATCTATCACTATCTCAATGCATAATCTCTAAATGTATTTTCTTCAAATGCTAAGTTTTGCAAGTATGCACACTTTTCTTCTTTCTTTTGTTTCTTTCATACCACATGTTATTTCCATACTTCTACACACACCTCTCTAACCTTCAATATACTCTTTAAATGAGAGTTGTATCATTAAAATTTTGAATGGTCAATTGCAGCCAAACAAATCATTAATACATAAAATGGGCCATCTAAACCCAAGATATACAAGATGATCCACTTTAAGAAGCGAGCACAAATGAAGCTTATAGAATGGTTTGTAAAAAGAGCATCTTCTAAAGAAAAATTGAATCATGTGAATCTCCATGAACCAAGGTGAGACTCAAATTCAAAATTAACTTCATTTGTAAGGTGTACATGGACCAAAGAATGACCCCAAATAAGATAGTGCATGATCAAACATGCACAAAACCATAACATGACGAAGCATAAGAGATATAGTTCATCAAAAAATATACTTTATGACTAAACATAATTACACTCATTATAAAACAACATACTTTCCAATATATCTTGAGAAAATTGAAGATATTCTAGACCATTTTGACAATTTCCTCTCCCATCAGAGAATAGTAACAATAACAAAGTATTGAACTTATCTTCATTTGCAAGCAGCTTGCATCACAAATAGTAGAGATAGCCAAACATAAATCTAAAAACTTCAATTAACTATAGTAATTCCAAATCAACACAAGATTCCAAACATAATATTATGAGTAGTAGTAGCAAGCCAACTGATACCTCTTGAACCAAATTGAACACTATACTTTATGAACCAAACTAAACACTAATAGACAAATAGTAAACACACATTTAACTTAGAAATAACATCCCAAAAGGACTAAATATAAATAGGGACTTCCCATCATCACTGAAATGGTAATCAAAATACAACTAGAATTATGTGTCCTCATACATGAACATCTTCTAAACCATCAACAATAGCACATTTGGACCAACAAATTTTTCATTAATAGCTTATCTAAATACATCTAGACTTTCAACAAAATCTAATAGAAACAACACAAGAAATGTACCAAAAAATTTGTCACCAATACTTTATCCTTCTAACATATCATCAATGTGTCATCCTCCCAAAAAGTTTGACATCAATGAAAACAAAAATATCATATTTGCAACAATCATTTAGGCATGGTGAATTTTATAGACCTCCAAAGCTTGTGATGAAAGAGTACCAAGGGTGTAGAGCAATTCTACATCACCCAAAAAATATGTATTTTGATTATATCTTAAAGTTAGGTGATAAAAAAAATTGCAAGCATCTATAGGTCTCTATGTACCTAAGTGTTTAAAGGGACACATGGGTTAAAACTATTTAATATGTGTGGCCTATATGTAAGGTGGTGTTGTGTATTTTGTCACCAAAAAATGTAGGTAACAAGTACAAAACCTTTTCAATTGAGTTTCACATTTCTCTAAGATAATTCACTATTTCATTGGCCAAGATCGATCAACCAATCGTTCTCAATTCATATAATAAATCTTTTTACTAAAGGCTCTCGTCAAGCCTTTTACATTTTTTTAGTTTATTAGCCTATACTTGGTTTTTAAGGCCTTCAAAGTCCCTTTTACATTTTTGAGTGTTTGTTTAGATTGTTTTAATCTTTTTTGTTTCCTTCAATCTCTTGCTTTTGCTTTTCCCTTCAATTCAAGATATCTTGGGGACTTAATCAGAGTTGCTAGTCAAAAGATATTAAAGATTAAGTACCCAAAAATTGGGTTCTCCAAGTTCAATTGCATATTTAAAACAAGTGATGCAAAGCGTAAAAGTTCCTGCCAACAGTGCAATGCATTTGGATCTTCAAAAATGTATAAGGCTTTATGATTTGAGTAGGGAAAATTGCGAGCACTTAGATTGTTGCCCTATAGAGGGAGCTTCTTTTGTGAAAAAAATAAAACAAGTTGTCATACATGCACTACTATTGAAATTATTCTCTCATTTTCAAAAAATTAATAATTTGAGTTTATGTCTTGAATAATATGTGTGAGTTGGACTATGATAATTTTGTATTACGAATGTGCAAATTTGTTAAGCTTATTTTGAGAAAAGTCTTTAAAGAACCATCTTATTGTTGCAATAAATAACATATCAATAGTAACATCATTTAATTGAAGTCTTTTTAATAGTTTTTTTTAAAAAAATTCTTTAAAAAAATTAAATGTGAAAATTATGTCAAGCCATTTAATGAAAAATTGACAATATTTTTTTTTTAAATTCATTAATTATTATTAATATAATTTATTTTCTATTAGTTAAAAAAATTTTCAAGTTAAAGAATATATCAATAAATGATATTTATTAACTTAATTGTTTTAAATTCTAATATTATAAAAATACACAAGTTAAAACAATATTTTCAAAAACAAATCCAATAAACCCAATTGTAAAAAGATTAAGTTGTTTTTGATATAAAAGTAGCCAAAACTAGGAGATTGGCCCAATACAACAGTGGTGGCACAACCAACAAAAAGCTAGCCAAAAACTAACAAACAACCACACACAACACCCTTAATGATTTACATCAAAAATAAAAGTAGTAGAATAATAGTAATTAAAAGTATTAGGGTTCCAACCCTTAGGACCAACAGAGTTTAATAGTTTAGTAAAAATCATATAGGTGGTCATCGCATCGTACGAACTATAACCTAGAACTAAGTTTAACCAAAAAAACAAAACCATCACCAAGGGATGGAGAGTGAAAACCAGTGGAGTACTATATACAGTAAAAAACAAATGCCATTAAGTGGCATCTTTTTTCTTTCCTTTTCTAGCCAGGAGCACCTTGGCCCAATCTTCAGCAAGGAAACTATAGAGAAGCTTCGAGTCCTCCTTCCCTAGGCTATCCTCCTCTAACACATTAGCCAACAATTGTAGAGTAGTGGCAGCCGCATGAGTCACCTCAAGGGCGAACTTAGAGAATAGGGAGAAACTCTCCTCCACAAAATTGCACATGCCTTTAAGCTCCTGGATATCCTTGTGGGTAACCTCCCCTTTTTCCTCTATTCCCAACTTTAAAGCCTTGTTGTTTGCTAGAGTTTTGCTGGTATCATGCATCACAAGATTATCAGTGGGGGCCTTTAGGTTTACCAAACCATCTATTTTTACCAGGGAGGAGATGGTGTCAAGGGAGTCAAACATGGTTTTGGAGTTCTCCTAGTTTTCAATTGGAGGCTAGGTGATGGTGGTAGAGACATGGATGGGGTCAAGGGAGGGATCCTTGATGGGATTGTCCGTCTCAAAATCCCAAATACCATCTAGGGTATCATCCCATTTCTCCACCTCTTTGTCTATTTCATCTTTCCCCTTCTCCTATTCCTGAGTTCTTATCACTCTCCTCTGAGTTAGTGTCATCCTCCTCCTCTTGAGAGCAACAAGCTAGTTTCTTAAATCTACCACAGTTCTTAGCAATTCTTCCTGACCTTCTTCTACCCCCACCAACTTCCTCATCTAAATCCCCAATTTCCACCTCCACCCTCTTTCTCATTTTAATTCTCTTATTAGTAGTCAGTTTTAGGGCCATCTTGTTCTTCCTACCCTTAACAGGGGTTTGGCTAGGGGAAGGTTGAGGAGTGGGGGCATAATTGCCACCCATAAATTCCAAACACAGGGGGGCCTCAGAGGGGAGGACATTGGCAATTGCAATCACACGTGGTGAGCAAAGAGAAAAGTGAAATTGGAAAAGGTGAAACATGAGCCCTTTGTGAAGGATGGTGAAGTTGGACCCTTTCTTTCATTTTTCTCTAACATACATCACAGTCTCTTCAAGCCCATGCATTAAAAAGAAAGGAATGCAAACAAGCTCCCTGTTATGAAAATGGTTAAGAAGCGAGAAGTGATAAAAGTAATATACACCATGTCTTTCTTCTAGTGTCAAGTATTTCATGATCATTAGACAAGAATCAACCTAGGGTTCTGGCAGTTTGTCCCTCCTAAAACTACCGCAGTAACGGTCTGGGGCCTCATTGCCTCTAAAGAAACTAGTCATGATTGCCTCATCTGCCACCTTTGAAACCTTCTACCATTTCCTACCAATAATGTCCAGTCTCGTCACCATGGCAATAGACTCCTCATTCACCTAAAATGTAATGTCGTTTATGGTCATATGCCTATCCTTCCAACTAGTAACAAATTGTTGTGAACAATTCTCATCATAGCCCATCATAGCTTGCATGTAGAGGGAAAACCCTCCCTCCTTTAGTAGAATCCAAGTGGCCTATCTTTTGGAGAAGTCCTCCATTTTAGTGGGCTCCAACCTATTCAGGTCCCCACTCATGTGAACAACTTCCTCAATAATATCCCCTTCCTCAATCTTAGTAATTCTCATTTGCACCCATAAAATCGCTAAGGCAAGGCTAGAAATGCAGTAACTAGCGATTAAAAAGTTATATTTCTTATGCTTCATGAGACTGCAAATTCTAGAATGTACTAACCAGTTTAAAGTATCATTACAAGGAGTGTAAGAAATCCACATGTAATACCTTAAAGATCTAGCCTTAGTCATAATGTGATTTCTTTCTATAATCTTGCCACAATGCCAAAAAATGATGGCACTAATTTTCAAGCCGATATTATTAATTGCATCCCCTTCTCTTTGCTCTTTCATGAATCGATCCACATAATTAAACCTTGCAAAATGTCTTGTCAAACTCAAGACGATCTTAACTATCATAATGATAGCAATTCTGCCAAATTGGCCCCTTCTCCAAAATCAGAAGGTCATCTAACCTGATTTAGAGGAGTCTTTTCCCTATTAACGAGGGAATTTATAGATTTAGGCAATGATTCAACACTCTTCCAGCTTTTTATGTTCTCCAAATCAAACCCCAAACCAACCAAGGTGTCTACCAAAGCATTGCCTTCCTTATAGGTGTGTTGTAAGTCATAATGATCTAGGGTTATGAGGTACTAAGATATGTCAGCCAATATGTGACGCAAGGCCCAACCAGGTTGAGTACTCCCTTGAATAGAGTCTATGATGAGTTTAGAGTCCCCCTCTATGGTTAGTCTTTTCACCTTTAATTCCATAGAAAAACTTTTCCCCCAAAGTAAGGCAGTAGCCTCCGCCACATTATTGGTTCCCTAACCCAAATGTCCCAAGTAGGCAACCAACACATTACCCTTTTCTTCCCTTAGTACACCTCTAGTTGCCACTTGCCCCCTCTGTGTAGCACTATCAAAATTGAGTTTGACCATGGACCCAGTGTGGGGAAACCAATGGGTTATTTTTCTAGCAACCAATTCTAAATTGTGAAATTCTAGAAGTTTGGGAGAATATTCCACTTCCCAACAATATCCACCTCTTGCCCACACGAGGGTTCTTGTGGCACTTTAAATTTTGCCACCATAACATTCTCCATGGTGAGCTTACTCAAAATCTCTCCCACCACTTCCTCACCCCTTTCCTCCTCCTAGAAAATCATGTTGTTTCTCTCCTTCCAAATACCCTAGCAAGAATGTGGAGGGTGGAGATTCCACAGGACTCTGAGGCATGGGTGGATGGAGGAGCAGTCCCAGTTCTCCACGAATTGTTCCAACCCTCTATTGATGACCCAAGCCATCAAAAATTTATTCTAGATGTAGGACCAGACTTTTAAAGAATAGGGGCACTCCAAAAAGAGGTGAACAATACTTTCCTCTTCCTCCTTGCATAGGTAGCATAGGTTAGTTATCTGAATACCTCTCCTTCATAGGTTGTCAATGGTGAGGATCTTACCATGCATGACTATCTGCCAGAAAAAATGATTTTTGGCAGTAACTATCTCTTCCAGACCTTGCTCCAACTAATAGAGGTCTAAATATTTTTAAAAATAAGCTAGTAAGCAAAGCCAACTAAGAAATGAACATTAGTCCTCCTATCCCAACTCAGCTCATGCCATTGGGCATGTATATGGAGAGTGTGGTGGCACATCATTTCCTCCAATTCTTTAACAAGGGGATCCTCTCTATTAGGGATAGCCAAGGTGGATAAACGCTTCTATTTCCTTTGATTATCAATAAAATCTTCCACCTTTGTTTCCATATTACTTTTAAGGGTTCATGTAGCCCACTGAACTTGTTGTAGATGAGTGGTTTCCCCCCTATTCAATTGTCCTCCTAGAATCTTATTCTTTTACCTTTCCCAACTAGCCATTTCACACCCTTCGGTAGGAGGGGCTTGCATTTGAGGATGTTGTTCCAGATCTTTGAGCCCATTAGGGAAATCATTATTAAAGAGTTTATATCTAAAGCGAGTGTTGTCTAGGTATATAGCCCTCATGATCCTTCCCCAACTAGTCTTATTTTCAACCATTTTCCACTCAACCTTGGTGAGTAGAGCCTTATTCATATAAAAAATTCTTCTAATTCCCAGGCCCTCCTTATCTTTAGGTTTGCACACAATCTCGCAATTGATGAGGCTCCATTTGTTTCTTTCCTCCATTCCAAACCAAAGAAGTTCCTTTGCAATTTTTCAAGTTTATCCAAGGAAGTATATTGGCATTCCTTGAAGAGCCACCACCAAGAGTTGAAGTTTATTTACGTTAATGATTTTCCCTTCCACCCAGCAAGCTTTTTTTGCATTCTCTCAAGAATAGAGTTCCAAAAGGTGGTAGAGACTTCCTTAATAGTTAGAGGAAGGCCAAGGTAGGTATCCGGGAGGTTGTCTGATTGGCATCCAAGTATATTTTTGACTTTCAACTACAATACCTCAGGTGCATTAAAAAATAAATCTTACTTTTAACCAGGTTAATTTGCTGACCTGAGCAATTCTCATAATTGGTGAGGAGAGTCCTCCAAGCAATGGCTTCTTGGATAGAGTATTCTCCAAAAAGAAAAGTGTCAACCAAAAATTGTTGGATGACCTTAGGTATTAGAGTAGTAGTTGGTTTAATACGTTTCAAGCTACCCAAATCAACCAACCCAATAACCGACTTTCCTAACACTTCAACCACCATAATGAAAAAGTAAGGGGAAAGAGGATCACCCTATCTCAAATCTCTTCCAGCTTCAAAGTTACCCCAAGGAGTTCCATTAAGAAACACCTCAAATTGGGTGGTTTCCACCATAGTTTTAATGATATTCACAATATTCTTATGGAACCCCACTTGTTCCAGGAAATCATAGAGGAAAGACCAATTGACTTTATCATATGCCTTTGAGATGTCGAGCTTGAGGACCATGCCCGGTCTTCCACTTTTGTCCATATAGTGGATGATTTTATGTATGGTAATCACAACATCTAGGATTTGACAACTCGGGACAAACCCCTTCTAAGGACTCCCAATAACCATGTTTAGGAAAGGCTTAATCTTGTTAACTAACACCTTAAAGAAGACCTTATAGATGTATTCCAGAGGTTGATTGGCCTAAAATCCCCTATGGTTCTTGGTGTCTAGATTTTAGACACAATGACAATAAAGGTTTTATTGATCCTCCTTAGCATCCTCAAGCAATTCTAATCATATCCCTAGTAGCTCAAATAAGTTTTTTTTAAATCACTTCCTAGAAGTGCTGGAAGAGGGCTGGCGGGAAGCCATCTAGGCCCAAAGCCTTAGAGGATTTCATAGAGAACATAGTGTTCTTAACCTCCTTTTCTGAGACTTTCTCCTTGAGCTTTTCATTTTCCTCACCCCCTAACACAGTTGGGATATTGTTGAGAATACTTCTCCTAATCAAATTGTCGCACCTCTCGTCTTCTCATTTATAAGAATTTATGAAGAAGTCCACCACATGTCTTCCCATATCTTATTGTTCCTTCAGGTTCCTCCCTCCTTCCTCCTCCGGAGAGGTAATGGTATTCCTTTTTTTATGATTTGAAGTAGATCTATGGAAGAAAGAAGTATTCTTGTCTCCTTTGATCAACCAGGAAATGCAAAACCTTTTCTTCCAAAAGATCTCCTCCATGCTAGTAGTGTCCTACCACTTCTTTTTGTAGTTCTCCTCCTAAAGAGTGGTAGCATCAGTGGCATCTCTTGCTGCCATGGTTGATTACAGCCTATTGAGATCCTCCTCAAGCTCCTTTTTTTTACTTTAAACACATCCCCAAATGATCTTTTGGCCAATCCTTAACATTCCTCGTGACATCATCTAGTTTATGAGTCATTCGGAACATAGCAGTCCCATCCACTCTGATGTTCCACCATTATTCCACTTTATTCCTGAAATCAAGATGGGGATGCCACATAATTTCATATCTAAAGGGTTTAGACCCACTCACAATTACGTCCTCCCAATTGAACAAAATCAAGGAGTGGTCAAAAATAGTTCTTTAGAGGTTGACCAAGGATGGGGGGATGATGTTAGGTCGGTCTCCTGAGACTAGGAGTTAGTCCAACCTTATTTGTATCAAGTTCCAACCTTTACTATTGTTGGACCAAGTAAAGGGGTTACCTTGCAGGTCTACATCCACATGGTCATAGGAGTTAATGAAATCCAAAAGATCTTGCATACTCTCAGAGAAGTCATTGACACCCCCTCCCCAAGCGTTTCTGAAGGGTAAAGTGGGGATTTGAAACCCCCCATACACATCAAGCTTTTGTCCTCCAAGTTTTGCAACTTTCCCATGCTTCCCTTCTACCAACCCTAGTATTTGGGGCATAAATGTTTACCGGATTCCACACCATTCGGTCATTGTTGAACTTAGTAATTATGTAGCTCTTTAATTATGGATCTCACTACCCTTCAGGATATTATGGTTCCATGTAGTAGCTAGGCCCCCCAAAGCCCCTTCCACTTCCAAATGGGAGAAAGTAGCCCCAGGTCATATCTTATCAGCAAACTTAGTAAAGTTTTGATTGGTCATCTTAGTTTCTTGGATGAGGATACAATCAATCCTTTCCAAAAGGATACATTGTCTAAGAGCATACTATTTTTGGGCATTGTCCAACCCCCTAATATTCCATGAGAAGAATTTCATTTCTTACCTTTCTTAATTGTCTCCAATGTAAGCTTTCTTCCACTAGCCACCTCCCTCGCTACTTGCTTCATACAAGTTGTTCTATTGTTAGGACAACCTACTAAGGTAGTGACTCCCACATTTGGTTTCTTGCCACCCCTGGTTTTCCTTTTTGAGAATTCCAACTCACTTGTTAACACTTGTTTAGGGAGAGGATGGGGCTAAGAGAGCCATCTTTCCCATGGCCACCTCAATGTGGAGGTTCTAGGTTACTTAAGGAATCCTTATGTTTTCCTATCTTGTACTTAGTACTGCCCCTTAGTTGAATCACTTGGTCTTCTCCAAGACATCTCATTGACTTAAAAATCTTGTGACATTTACTCATTTCCTAATAGTGATCCTCTTTTAATAGGTTCTCTGCACCATACCATTGAACTTGAAATCAATCGAAGTCTCTTGGAAACATAAAATAACAAGACATCCTTGTGCATAGGGGTAAAAGCAGAAATCTATGTAACCTTCTAGGACCTTGAAACTTATTTTGGTCAAATCTCATTTCTCTATCAAAACTCAACTTTTTTCAAAAACTAAAAATACCCTTTTACAAATCTCTGAGTTAATATCATCATTATATAAATTTCATAATGTTTTGATTAGTTATAATATGTTATAATTTCAAAATATTATAAGTAGGTATTTTAACATCTGAGAAGATGCTCCCTCAAAAAAGGAAAAAAAAATAGTAAATCATATCAATATAATTTTAAAATTACATTTATCCCTAGAAGACAGAGTAATCTTCAAGAATATGTAATTTTTTTTCATAAAGGTGTAGATTTAATACAGAAGTTTTGACTGGACTAAAAAACTGTTGGTTTCTAATAAGATCGACCTTGA
This sequence comes from Cupressus sempervirens, assembly GCA_028749045.1. Classification (NCBI taxonomy): domain Eukaryota; kingdom Viridiplantae; phylum Streptophyta; class Pinopsida; order Cupressales; family Cupressaceae; genus Cupressus; species Cupressus sempervirens. The sequence continues at coordinate 901,541,713 of CM053789.1, forward strand.
ATACTTATAACAAAGAAAATATACATAAAAACCAATATTTATTTTTTTGTTCCCTAGCTATACATTTTATCTATAACATTTTTTCAAATCAAAGAAAACAATGATGATTTGCATAAACTTGTTTGATGGGAACTACACCCTATATTTTTCACACTTTAAAAAAAGAACTCAAAATAAAAAATATATAAATGAACTCTTACTCAAAAAAAATGAAAAAAAATTATAGGCATAAAATTCATCCAATTTCATACATTTCATCAATTTATATCATCTTTCAATTATAAACACAAATACCATTTTTATGTCATTAAAGTTGAATAGTTTGCATTCTAGGATCCTTTTTCTTTATAAAAGGTGATACGAGTTTGTGCTTTTACCCATAGGTCTTTGTCTCTTCCTCTTACCATTTTCATGCTTCTACTAACGACTTCCATATTCAAAAGGACACATGATTGTCCT